>JAUZNJ010051541.1:0-58539 GCA_034780135.1 Jordanella pulchra | reverse complement strand
GAACTTATTGGAAACTCAAGACAGTCATGACATTATGTTTTTTACAAGTGTATGTAAACTTTTGACCACAACTGTATATATAATATGCACTGACCTGTGGCTCGTTCTTTGCCCAGCGCCATGTTCTCACAGCTGATGGAGACAGCAGAGCCGTGGTTCTCCACCTTCGAGAGGGAAGTGAGGAAGGTCAGTCGATTGGGCTGCATTAGATTATACCAACATTAAGAAATAAACCTGGTTTACTGATGTGATGACACTCAGTCTGTAGCTGCATTAATGGCAAATACAGTTCAACATGCCAGCTAGAATAAGCAGCTGCTCTTTTAAAGACCTAAGCTTAGTTAAATTTATACCCAATATGTGTTAAACACAAAGAAGTGGAGGAAAATTGCATTTTAAACAGATTTCTCGAAGTTCACTTCTTTTTTTTTTTTTTTACATGGGTGTTGTGATATTTTGATATGTCTATGATCTTAGTCAGACTTTCATATATTGTTTATTAACACATGCCCTACCTGCTGTGCATCGAGCTCAAATCATGGTCAAACTGATAATTCTGCACATATATAGAATAAATTCACCACAACTTCCATTAAAAATATGAGCTTATTAACAAAAATCATTCAGCTCCAAGTCAAGCATTTCAGTTTAACACTCTTGACTAAAAACTAGTGAAACGCAACTAAAACTAAGCTACTGTGTACAAAGAAGAAGGAAAAACATGGTTGAAACCATAATTAATTAGATGATGCAATGGTATCACAGTTTTAGCGTGGATTTTATGTTTGATAACCAACGTTTATCTGGAAGAATTTGGAATGTAATCAAATTAGCTTTTGACTAATTTAGAACAATTGGATGTTTTAAAACCAATTCACAATGCAAATCCATGAGGTGAATAAAACATTATTCAGCCAAATAATGTTTTATTGAATGGTTTGCTTAATCAGACATCAATAACCTTTAATTAATTGATTCTTAATTTTCTTTGAGTGAGCACACCTATGTGGGAGGTGTCCTGTGGAGTCAGTTGGGCTGGGGGTTTTGCAAGGAATGGTCCAGCTGAGGCAATCTGCATCTTCTGCCCCAGTGAAAATGCTTGAGATGAAACATGGACATCTGTCCCCAGTGTCCAACAATTATCATTTTCACAGTTTTATCGCACAACATGGGCAACTTTAATGGCGACCTGGATAAAGACTCGGATCACCTGATCCACCATGTTTCATGTGACCTTTTTTTCCTGCAAGCGGCTCCCTGGGCCTCTTTTTGATTCTTTAGAAGCAACCATCTGCAGACGGTGAGGAGCTGCACCAGCTTCAACCTAATTTGGTCCGGCAATGGTTTTAAAAACCGGAACCTGAATGTGGAGGCTGTGAAGTGAAATCCAATTACTTGCTGCATAGTTTCAGAATCGGGGTAAGAGGCTCGGCTGCTGAAAAGAAAAACAAAGCCTGCAAAGGGAACTGGTTTAAATTAAAGAAGCAGAAAACGAAACTGAGAGGTGGATAGTTTCAGGAAGGAGGATAAAAACAAAGAAAGTCAACATTTTACACATGGAGGGGTATTAGACAAAATATGAACCCACTCAATTACTTACTGCCAAATATTTAATATACGCTTTAAACTTTTTTTCACGTTTTAAACACTTACATTATCAATAAAGTTTGGTTGCTTTTAAGATAACGATACACTATTTGTATAGTGAAACATAGTAGTGGCGGGGGGTGTCTATCTTTAGTAGTGATGGAGAAGCTGATCAGAGGTTATCGGTAGAAAAAAAGCTAAGGAACACAAGTCATAAAAAATAACAATTTAACAGTAGGCAAAAGAAACAAAGAATTATGTGTGATATAAAAATTCAAAGTTAATAGAAATCTCAAACCTCCGATGATGATTAACAAGGCAAAAAACTAATTTTCCAAGCTGCATTCTGAAGTTATTGTTGATGTACAAAATAACCAAATATTTAAAGTTTGCACCATTTGTAAACAAAAGGGTTAAATCTTCCTCCTGATGTAGATTTTTAAAAACAGACCAAACTAAAGTTAGATCTCGTGACGCAAATCATTTAGTTCTTGAAGAATCCTTTATCTTCATTTGCAATAATTGCTACTATTTATATTAGCTATTGTAAATTATACCCTCCTGCCCAGATCTTTTAGTCTTCATCCTGTCCGATTTCTTTTTCACTTTATTTATTTTTCTGAATATTCATTTTGTAAATGTTTATAATCATTCAGTCCTAGAAGGAAAAAGACAGAAGACAACAGCTTGACCAGCCAGATCTAGAACTGAATGATTGATTCCCATTTATATGTTCCAGTGGTGGTCAAAGTCTCCTCCTAAATCCAACTAAGAATCTCAGGCAACGCTTGGAACTTGCTGTTTTCCATCAAATAGAATGACTTGAAGCTGTTTTGTTAAAAACAAAGGGGCAGATTTTCAGTCTTTAGATGCTCTAGGCTGAGAGGCGTACCCCATGAAATGTGGTTGTTTTTATTGTTGACTGAGCTTGGAAAATATAAATTCATGCCATTATTTGTGAGAAAACCGCGTCGCTTTCTACAGCGTTAATTTCAGTTCACAAGTCTGTAGTTGTAATGTGTCAAAACCTGAAAAAGTTCAATCATCTTTGACTTCTTTTGCTTCTTTTACTGTAATGCAAACGGTTTGTTCAGTCAAGTGGGTTTTTTTTTTAACTTTCCCCCGCAGGGTAAGGAAGAAATGCTAACCAGCATCCCCTTCGCTCGGCCACAGGATGCCGGCCCATCCGTCGCCGTCGTGACCAAAGTCAACCGCATCCAGGACCAGCTGGTGAAGAAGCATGACATCGAGCTACACATGCATCTGAACCGGCTGGAGATCGCTCCACAGATCTACGGCATGTCAGTAACTACTCCCTCAGCACCTTCTTCATCTTCTCTCAGCTGTGCACAGATGCAGTTACCCTTTTTGTTTTTCTAATCCTCCATCTCTCTCAGCCGGTGGGTTCGCCTGCTGTTCGGCCGTGAATTTCCCCTCCAGGACCTCCTGGTTGTGTGGGACGCTCTGTTTGCTGACAGCATCACTCTGGATCTGGTAGACTACGTCTTCGTGGCCATGCTGCTTTACATCCGAGATGCTTGTACGCTCCATTTATTGCTACGCTAATGCAGTGAAGCCATGTGTCGGCCTTTGTGGCATGTAATTTAATAAGACACTTATGAGCTGAAGAATGAGATTCCCTCTGCTTCATTTAATTAGATGAGGTCATATTTCTTGAAGCAGAAAGACATGTTTTTTTTCTGCTGTACTTTCAGGCTGGGTTTAGGTTCTGAGAGAAAAGAGTGGCTCTATATTTCTTCTAAATAATCTGTAACTAGTACTGAAATATGAAGCACAGATAGAACATTTACTAGAGTTTATCTCTTTTTTTTTTTTTTCAGTAACTTAAATATGTAGCAGAGGAAAAAAAATAATTCTGATACTTTCCATCTTTTCAGTAATCGCAAGCAACTTCCAGACCTGCCTGGGCCTGCTGATGCATTACCCTCCCATAGGAGACATCAACTCTTTGCTCCAAAAAGCTCTGTTTCTCCGAGATCCCAAAGTAAGCAAACTCTACACAAGAAAATCCCCGTTTTTCTAGACTGTCGCTGTTTGTCTCCTGAGCCCCATTACATCGCCACCCCCGAATGAGCAAGGCTGAAATAAGCCTGAACTGTTGCGAGTTCTTTGAGTCTCCTGCTTCTGCCTGTAGAGGGATTTCCTTTGACTTTTCCTGTTGTGTGAGGAGGAGATTTGTCGAAGTGAAACGCCCACATGCAAAGCTGTGGCTATCAACAGTCGCATATTGTTTCCAAAATGACATCTTGTTGTGAAAAAATTCACAGCAGTTTTTTTTTTTTTAAACACTTTTAAAATTCTGACCACCAATTAGATCCTAGATATTTTTAATGAAGTAAATGTTATTTCTGTAATTGATTACAAACGACATTTCTAATGAGAGATTTGCAGGATTTTATTTCCTGTTTAATTAAATATTTCTAACTCATAAACATGTAGAGTTTCTTTGGTGCTTGGAAACAACCTGCAGGTTCTTTCCTTCAATCTTTGTCTCTAATCAAGACAGATTTTTTCTTTCTTTCTCTTGCAGAATAACCCGCGTCCTGTCAACTACCAGTTTCAGCAGAATTTGGATTACTACAAAACACGAGGCGCCGACCTGATAAACAAAACCAGGTACAATACAGACACTTTACTCCAAGAAGCTGTGTGATTTATTTTTTATTTCATAGATTTATTTTTTTTAAAGTTGTTTCTTAGCTCCTAGTTTTCTACTAATGATCGTCTTTGACGTCTTTTCTTTCAGTAACTGGTTTTCCGTGCAGTTTTTGTTTCAATTATTCTTTCTTTAAATTATTTTTTAACTCGGGTCTATTTTGTCACGTTTTGAGGCAGCTATTTTCTTTCCTCTAAACCATAAGAAATAAAAAGCCATCTTGTTTATTTATCCTCTGGTAGACATGAGAGCAGAACAGGAGTTTGAAAATATTAGATCATATCTTGGTCTGAAAATATGGCACGTTTGGATCTCTTTTTTTCTCTCTTTTTAAACCAGCTTTTAAACCGTATATCTGGCTTGTTTAATAAATCTAGACCCTTAAAGCGATTTTATTTGGCTGCTCTGAGACCATAGATTTCACTAGAGGAGCGCTGCCGATGTTCAGTTTCCAAACTCCGCTTTCAGAATCTCATCAGAAGCCATTTGTTTGGTGACCCCATCTCCACACACACGTTAACAGATTGTTAACATCATGTAATAAATGATTAGGAACCACATCAGAACATTTATGATCCTCTAAAAATCCAGCTGAATCTTTTTCTTTTCCTCATGTTTTGCTGCCTTTCTAGGTCTGGTTCTGCAGCTAAAGCTCCTCCGCTCAACATCAACAAGGTGTCCAGCAGCCTGCTGAGCTTCGGCAGAAAGCTCATCGCCCCGGCCATGTCTGGCGTGTCCAGCAGCGTCGCCCCTATCAACAGTGAGGTGTTCTCCTCCTCCTCCTCTTCGTATTCCTCCCCTTCCTTCGTGCCGCCTGCGCCCGCCCTGTCTCACCCGCTCGCTGAGCCTCCTGATCAGGCGCCGACTCAGAACTACCGTCTGCTGAAGTCTGAAAGTATGCCCGTCCACCTGAGCAAAGGTGAGCAGTAGAGAACAGGGGAGCTGATTAGCAAGGCCGATCAGGACGACCAAAACATCCTGTTTCTTTGTTTTTGTTTTTTATGTATATAACTGAAGTCCTTTCTGCATGTCCTCCTAAACACTGAGCAGCACCTGGTTCGTGTGGGTATGGCTACATCAGCTTTGACTGTCTTGTCTGTTAGATGGAGTTTCAGGTGGAGTATCTCAGGGCTCTCTCCCAGAACAGGCTCTCACTGACACACAAGGTAACTGCTACCAAGGCAACCGCTTGTGTGTCGTGCCCGCCCCTCCCTAACCCTTTGCTTTTGCATCTGAAGCGTATTGCTTTTAAACAGACCTGTCCTGCATGTGGATGTGACTCTATATGTTGACCAGTAGAGGGCAATCACAGCACGTGTGATTTTCATTTTTAATTTATTTATATCTGCATCTCATTTTCTATAGTTGCCTTTTTAACAGTGTTTTTTTATTTTTTTTTATTTAAGGACGTCACCAACATAAGTAAGACATTTTATAGAGCTACAGTTTCTAGAAACTTGGATTCATCCGAAGACACAAGAGACACTGTAGCTGGAAGTCAGCGTTCCTGGAGAAGTGCTGCTTAAATTTAAAAATTCAAATTTCATAATAATTTTATATGATTACTTTTTGAATTTTGAAAAAAAAAACAAACATTTATTGAAATCAAAGGTAAAAGTACAGTTACATCTAACGTAAATCATCATTTCATGTATTATTTTAGTGACTTTATCTAATTTACTTTTAAAATGTTTTCATTTTAATTTTCATGCTAATGGATTCCATATAATTTAAAGTCCAAATTCTGCCCCATTAAACAATAGACTAAAACCTAAGATCTAATAAAGAAAGCAAGTCTTATGTCTGGTATATCCGTCAGTGGCTCTGCTGCAAACGTTGCTTTAGTGGCAACAATTACCTCTGGTTTGTTGAGTCGTGTGTCTCATCATCCCTTTGATTTTCTATTGCTTTTAAAACAAATATTCTGGATAGTTCTGTGTTTGCTGGCTCTTGAAACGCTGTCTCCACCTGCAGTCTTCTGCATCACCTCCAGACTCCTTGATGGGACTTCTACCACAACTCACTCAAAATTTAACCAACTCTGTCACTTTTTCATCTTTTTTCTTTATTTCCACTAAACTTTCTCTAGATATGTTTGGTCACGGTTCTCCTTTGTGCCTCTGTAACTTATCCTGCTTGTGAAGGATGTCAAACCGACAGGCTCAATCGTTCCTTTGTTTCTCTTTTCATGTATACCACCAGTAGCAGTGGTATATGCTAATCTAGTTTTCTGTTGACCTACATTTTGAAATACATTACCCTTGGTGTAATATATGTATCTATTTTTTTCTTTTTGATGGTTTTCATTTTTTTTTTTTTTGATATTCACATGTTTATCAGGGAAATTCAGATACATTTAATCACATTTCCACAAATATCCAATAATTTAGTCCAGCGGCAATGATTTTAAATCCTTCTCTGTTCGCACCTTTTATTACATTGATTTTTAAGGTAATTTGAAGTAAAAAGTGGAACGTTTAGTTTTGTCAACTGTTCATTTTGAAGGGTAAGGGCATTATTTCTTAAAATAAATGAATAAATAAACATTTGCTGCTGAATTTCCTTCTTTGAAATACACATGTAATGTGTTTTCTGATATGGATTAAGACTAGAAGGTTGGCAGATTCTCTGATGTTTTTTTTTTCTTTTTTTAATCTTAAAGTTTTTCTTTTATAAGTTTGGATAATGACACAGTTCAGCTGTGTGCTTCATTTGGTCACCCAGAAAACAAGAATGAATTGAGCATTCCATGTCATAATATTTCTTAGGTTTACTCTTCAGTCTTTGGAATTAAAATATGAATCAGTCGAAATGTTTACGTTTTTAGCTTTTTTTTTGTAATCTTCTCTCCTTTTATTGCCTTCCATGGCTTAAAGGCCACAGCTCGAGAACGGCCAGCTCCTCTCCCAGCACAGAGAGCCTTTCAGGTGCGCGGGGGCAGTCCACCGCCTCCCCACCCCTGCCGCCTTCCAGAGGAAGCGACGTCAGCAGCTCGTCTCCTCCGCTCTCCGCCACCAAGAAGGAGTCCTTCTTCAACATCACTCGCTCTCGTTCCCAAAGCAAAACCATGGGCAAAAGAGAGACGGTGAGCCGTCTGACTTATTGGATGCTCTGCTTAACAGCAGCTTGAATTCCCCGTCTTCATCATGGTTTTTGTTTTTTCTGAAACATCAAAAGGACGAAGATCTGGAAGCCCAGGTATCCTTCCTGCAGGGCCAAATTAACGACCTAGAGGCCATGAGCAAATACTGCGCCAAGATGATGAATACACACATCTGTGAGTTTAGGCTCATTCAGTCAAAACAACCAATTATTGATCATTCCCTCTAAGCTCTTTCAGTCGTCCATCTAGTTTGGTTCAGATTTTTACCCTTTTTGGAAAATATTTGGTGGCCGTTTGAAAAATAATTTCTCCGCAGGTAAAATCCAGGAGGTGATTCTCCAAGAGCACCTGGAGAAAGAAGATGAAGTCCTAGTTTCTATAGCTGGACTTAAACAGGTGAGTGTTTCAACGGGGGGGGGGGATCCTAATGTTCAAATCTGAACACTGTTGGTTTTGTTAAATCCAATCAGATCAAAGACATCCTAAAGGGAGCACTGCGCTTCAACCAGAGTCAGCTGGAGGCGGAGGAGAACGAGGAGATCACCATCGCTGATGACCACTACACCTCCACAGCTGCAGCCGCCGAAACCTCTCTGAAGAGCCTGCATCGGCGAAGCGAACACCAGCAGGGAGAGGACAGCAGCAGGAGCAGGGACTCTTATCTGGAGGGGAGTGTGAGCACCGACGAGAAGGAGGAAGAACCCCCGATGACCCCACCTGAGCAGCAGGTTAGGACCTACTTATCTGTCCTGTTACAAGGCTACAACCTGAGTAGGAGTTTCCATGCAGCTCCTCCAGAGCTACCACTTCTGTTCATCATATAAACTCAGAATTTATGTTTTCAAGTCCTTTTTTGATTTTCCGCCTACAGCAAATGAAATTGACAAAAGCTCACAAAAAGCTCATCAATTAAAACATCTGACTATAATTAATAAACATATTTAATTCAAATATATGCGTTTAATAAAAAGAAAGTTTAAGACCTACTTAACGTTTCCTACTTTTATCAGACAAACAAACCTTAAAGGAATAAATACATTCTGATTTATTAACTGGTTGTATGTGAATCTGTCATCTACTTCATTTTGACCTATTTAAATCTCTCACCTAAAGATGGCGTCCTATCTGGGCTCCGAGGGAAAGAACTGGGACGATTACATCCTGGTGACTCAGGATGAAGACCTGCTGGCCGAGGAGAGAGAAGCTGAAGGAAAGCCTCCGCTTCCTGTAAGGCGAGGGCGAGCCGCCGTGCGAATGGAGCCCGAAGGCTCTTCTGGGACTTTTCATGACCCCCTGACGACTGGCACCGGGTCGGGCTCCTCCAGCCCAGAGGAGGGCTCCACCAACAGCAAGGACTCCGACTTTACCATCGTTAACCCGAACGACCTGTGAACAAGAAAGTTACTCCGGTTCTCTCTCCTGCACCTATTCTGTCTCTTATCCTCTTCAGGGTGTCTAATAAAACTGACTGCGGAGGGAAGGGAACCACCTGCTGTTGGTGCCACGCCACTTATAAGTTGCACATATGTGGACTGGGACCTGCAGTCATAAATCACTTATGCTTTGTCTCTCCTAGCTGTCATCTGTTCCATGCAAGTCCTGTCTGAACTGATGCTGTGAGCTGTCTCATATATCTAATGCCTGCTCTGTCTTTTATCAACCCCCCCCCCCCTTCTTATTTTGTCACTACTTAGTTATTCTGAATGACCTGAGACTGCAGTTTCCTTTCAGGGGGAAACGTTCTCCTCTTGCTGTACTGATTGGGTGTGAGAGGAAGTCTGTATGAATGTGGAGATACAGCCATACTTCTGCCTGTGTGTGTGTGTGTGTGTGTTTATGTTCTCATGGAGGACTCTCTATTCTCCGATACTGTAACCAATGAAGGATAAGGTCCTCCCCGTCACAGTCAGGGGTGGGGGGGGGTGTTTTCTCCCGCTTCTAAACCAGTGCCTCTGACCATTCTACTTCTCTCAGCCAAACAAAACCTAACTCTGTGATCTTATTTGTTGTTGTTTGTGGGGTTTGTTCTTTTTTTTTTTTTAATTTAGAATGAATATTTTTTAACCATTTAGATTCTTAAATTCCAAGATAAAGTTATTAAATTAAGGTTTGAGTCTATCTTTTTTTTTTTAGATCTTGTCTAGTTGTGAACATTTTAATGTGATTATTTGGTTCCTATAACCGATGAGGGTCGTTCTCCCGTTCTGTGCAAATTATGTGCGGCAGCATGCAAACAATGTTCCTCCAGCTGCCCGTTCAGCATAATTAACCTAGATCAATAAAACTCTATTGCTCTTGCTACAAGCCAATTGCTTTCTGGGTAATACTTCTGTTGCTTTTGAAACACGCTGAAATGTGTGGGTCTGTTTTACTCTAAAAATAGTTCGTAAACTGTTTACTTTTATCGGGCTGAATAATCAGACATCAGTACTCCAAAAGCATTGAGGCGTTCTTGTTTAAAAACGACTAAACATTTTTCTACAGTTCTCCTACGCAATTGCAAGAACAGGTGAAGAAAAAAAAAGCATTTATACTGAGGATAATATGAAATAGTTCCACTTTTAATGTTTTGTGATGAAGGTACTAGCTATTCCATGAAATTTTAAATTTACAAGTAACAAATCTATTTACAAACTAATACAATATTTGAGGACAGTTTTTAAACCAAACTCCATATAGAAGACGGTGATCCTGAACATAAATCAAAAGTCGATGTTTCATTAAAGTTTTAGGGCAGCCTTGTGGAACACACTTGCTAAATTACTCCGATGTACTGAAACTGGTTTATTTTTAGTTTGATTACTAAGCAGGGCCACCTGGGGAAAGGAGGCCCCACCAAACCCTGATACAGATGACAACTTGTCAGGCATTGCTGGGTTTGCAGTTAAATCCAAGTGAATTTCACTTCCAACCTTTAAAGTAGAAATGAAATTTTGGGGTTTGAAGCAGCACAATGTTTACCGTGCTACAGCCAGTTCCAGAACAATAAGAAACAAAAAGCACCTTTACTTTGAAATCTGATATAAAACAGATCTAAAAAAAAAGTTTGAGAAACAGAAGCCAACATTTCTCAGGCCTTTTACAACTTCTGACAGGTTTTCCATCAGACTCACCCGTCTACCACATGAAGTTGCCAATACACTTTTTCCTGCAACGCAGCATTTTGAATATATGGGCCAAACATCCAGGCTGTTTCTAACCAGAGCAACTTATTCTTTAGTCCTGCTTTGTCAACAAAATGGCTTATTTTCTATGGCTTTCTTCGGTCACCTTTACTGGAAGCCTTCAAGAGTGCAGGTTTCCTCATCAGTAGATTCTTCAACCACAATAAAACAAAACCAAAATCTAGAGATTCATTAAAACTTAGCTGATGTATCTTTTTTTTTTTTTAATCTTTGCAATTTTTTAAATTAATATAAAAGTTCAAAGCATTACACATTCTGTAACTCGCATGTTCTGCTTGTTACCATTGAATCCTTCATCCCTTGATAAATTATTGATGCTACAAATGGGCACCGTTGATCTTACTGCACATCTGTAGGGGACCATATGTCCCCTACAGATGAGCCCCTCCAGCTGTCTTCTCAGCTCCACACAGAACTTGTCTTAAGATTAGATAAATTAATCCTCTACAGCCATATATAAATACATATACTGTAAATATTAAAAAGATCTTGCAGTAAAATAAAGTCAAACATGCATCGGTCAAAAAAAAACATTTATTTTCATCCTGACTTAATGGTCGGGTTTTATATTCTATAGTGCTAGTACACATCTGGAATGTTTTCATTCACCATTAATAACTTATGCAAAATATTCTTTACAGCAAAAGGATAGAATCACATATTAAAATACTTTACAGTGTTTGGCTCGCAAAGTAAACGCTCTCATGGATAACAGTATCATTTCCCTGGAGGCAAACATCAACACCTCTGGAGTTGAACAGTATGGCAGATAAAGGTTTTTTATCTTTCTTTTTAAATAGCATGGGAGTTGGGTTAGTTTGTGGAAAATACAAAAATATAGAATACTGTATGTAAGACAATATTTAAAGGGCAAAGATATGAGGTTTGGTGCAAAACAGACAATCTCATGGCAACTGAGTTTAGAGCAGCAATGCAGGAGCAAAAGACACTCAGTAAAAAAAACAAAACAGAAGCTGAAAATACACGGTGCTGCACTACAGACAGATTTTCTTAAACTTAAAGGGCAACACATCCTGCACCCTGATCTGGCTTCAACTTTTAGTAAATAGACCTGCTTTTCAGATTACCTGTTATGTAAAAATGCAGTCATGGCACACTTTAAACCTGCTAAAAGTTCACATGAGAGGGAAATAATTACCATTTGGTATGTTTACAACAGTACAAACAGCAGAACCTTGGTTTCAAGTCAAATTACATTCATCTCAACACTGAAGTTCTTGGATCTCCAACCAACAGTAAATCACCGTCCGGACGGTGATTGTCATTTTTCCTCAGCTTTTGGTGCTTGTGAACAAACTGGTAGTATGTGAAAACACAGCAAACATGGCAGAGATGTGGTCATCCTGCAAAGACGCGCAACCTCAAGCGCTCGTGTTGTCGTCCGGACCTCGTCCTGTTAGGGAGCGAACTCGTCTCAGCCCGATCCCCTCCTTGCTGAGGTTTCCAGTCAGAGCTGCATCATGAACCTGCTTCATGTTGTCCTCAACCTCAGCCTTGGCATGTATGAGCAGGTCAGCCTGGCCCTGAGGCGCCAGAGCAGAGGGAAATCAGGAAAAGAACAGAGGGATTTGGATGCTCAAACAGATAAAGTAAGCATGTAGCTGAAGGCTACAGCGAGGTGCAAACGATCCTCCTTCAAGACACCACTGAAAAAAAATGGCTATATGATTGGCTTACCTTCAGGATAGTGATGTTCCAGCTGAAGCTCTCCAGAGCTCGACTAACCTTGGAACCTTTAAGCCCTTCCTTAATTGCCAGACTTTGCAGCTTCTCGTGAAACTCCATCGCTAGAGACAAAATTACAACAATCTAAGCAAACAGACACTTGTAGCGCTGCAAATCATCGGTAGTACTATGCTAACTTGGCTAGATGGCAGAAAAAGAAGCACAGCAGTAAAGGTACCGTCTCACTCTTTTACCAAACGTGTCCCTTAGATCAAAACATGAAGGAAACAAATTGGGGATTTTGTAGATCATCATATCCATGAGGCAAACTGGTCCTTTTTAATTAGCTCCACTTATGAAAGCTGCATGTCTATTGGGATCAAGGGTGTAGAAAATGGCCACCATAGGCCTTTTATAGTTGTTTTGCATTTATTTATTTCATATTCAAGTAGCAATATTCTGTCCTCAAATATCCCATCATTCTATCTCTATTCTCCCATTCTGCAGTCTTTGTTAGTTCCACCCATTACTTTATATTCTATCTGCTATTTTTTTTTTGTCAAATCATCTTCATCTGATCTGTTCAGCTGTGACTCCATCCTGGACTGGAATATCAGGCATGCTGCTGCCATGAACTCCTATGTTTAGATGATGGAGCCTGGCTTGTTTTTCAGTGTAGTCCTGTTTCTCTTACTGTGACTAACTCTATGTGTTCTCTTTCATCCTCTGACATGGGAATTAGTTCAGAGCTCATCTGCCTGACTGTTATATCTCTGCTTCTTTTTGTGTCTTCTTCTGTATCCTTGAATCCCAGTCGGCCTCAGCAGAGGGCCACTCTCACCAAGCCTGGTTTTGTTGGAGGTTTCTTCCTGTTAAAAGGGAGCTTTTCCTCTCTACTGTCGCCACAAGCATGCTCAGTGGGAGGGATTACTGAAGAGTCAACAACAAACTGCAAGCCCTTGACAAAATCGTCTAACTAATCTGACTTTATTGTCCCTGTAAAGTTTCTTGAGATGACATGTGTTGTGAATTGGCACCATATACTGTAAATAAACTGGAAGAAACCATTTGGGGATACAATTATAATTGCTCTGTAAACAATCCAAGGCTTAGCTTGAGATCAAATAAATTATTGTTGTGCCAAATGCTTAACATGAGAGGGAATTCAACTCGTTTCAAGAGAAATAAAGGAAAACACCCAATTCAACGGATGCTTGAAAAAAATTCAACTGTATCAACCCAATATCAAATTAGTAAAGCACTCTGAGAGTGCCGACCTCCGCCAAGGAGCAAAGTTTTGCCCCACATTGTGACTTACACCTATAACTAAAACTCACACATGATGTGGATCATTGCCATATTTGAATGAACTGTTCCTTGGCATGAAACACAATTCTGGTAAGAGAGATCCTTAAAATCCGTTCACATGTTTTCAATTAAACCTGCTAACAGCAATGTTCCATTTTCTCATGTTTTGGTCTTTAGTGAAATACTGAGGCTGTCGACAGTCACTGCTGCCACCCTCTGGTTTAGTGGAGAACTGCTTGTTCTGCCAACTATCCCACAATGTTAAGGAATCTTTTCAGAAATTCCTGTAACAAGATTCTGATCTGGATCACCACCAAAATTTAATGGATTGTTCTTTAACATGAGGGACACCTCTGATAAAAATCTCTTTAAAGTCTTTTCATAACTTTTTTTTTTTAATTTTAAAAAACAAACAGACACCCAAATGCCGATGAAAACATAACCTCCATGACGTCTTTGTAAAGAGATTACAAATTTAAACCTTTCTCATTCTTTACAGCAAGTAACTGACAGTAGATTATACATAAAGAGGAGCAGAAAACACCATTTACAGAATGTAATACTTGGAATTTAGTTTCTGCTCAGGCATTTTATTTCTATCCTCTTTTTTCAATTTAAGAGTGTGATCACTTTAATAGTGGTTTCAGCTCTTGGTAACAATATTTGACCGAAACATTTAGATTAAAGTTTACTGGAAGGTGTTTGTTCAGTAAACAATTAACCTAATTTATCATTTATGGTGAGAAGGTTTCTGTGCAATGGGAATCATAAATTCAAACTTGATAGCAAGCTCATCTTCTTAATCCTTAGACAGGTGCTGCGAATAAAGACTTTTTTTTTTCCCACTATTTATATGCTAGATGTTTTTACAGTAGTTTTACCACCAACGTAAAGTCTAGTGTTGTGTATCAAAACATTAAAATAAATGTTTGTGAGGAGAGCTTTCAGAACCTTTGAACTGTGCAGTTTTTTTTTTTAGTTCATTTTTTTACATGGTAAAGTTTATGTGAGTGTAGCCCCCCCCCCATGTCAGAACTTGAGATTTACTTTATGCTTTTCAGGGAAAAATATTGAAGATTTCATAAAGGAAATGTGTGCTGCAACTCTCATTATGTCATGGCTGTAATGCCTTTAGTTTTGCGTTAACAATTTAAACTAAAGGATCATCCACTATCAAAACTGGAAAATATATTAAAAAAAAAACTGTTTGAAAGAGAGTATTGATTGGGGAATTATAAAATATGTTTTTGAGCAGAGACAACTGTAAGAAATATGATCAATTTAAGGTATTTGACAGATGCTAAAAATGTTAGAATTCCTTGATATTTCAAATGTGACTTTATTAACTGAAACATGGCAAAATGAACAAGAAATTGTTCCCGTTGGAGCTGTGAAGTCAAAATATTTATTAGGCGGAGTTTGGATCAATTCATTTTTAAAAGTCCTTTTAACTTGGTTGAACTGAAGCTAGATTTAGTTTTTAAAAATCAACTTAATACAGAGAATCCTCTGCATTAATAAAATCTCTATCAAATAAACTTTTGAGACTTTGGATCTATCTGCGCTTGCAGATTTTACATTTATTCTAAGGAAGAGGATTCTGGTCTAAGGTTATTCAAATCAATGCTCCTAAATTATGTTGAACAATCTTTGATTGCGGATTTAGTGACAAATTAGAATTTACACGTTTTATTGAGTATTGAGTGTTTAAATGTAGCTAATTCAAACCGCTATTGGGTGTTAAATTTATAGCCTTCCCCTCAGAAATGTTGAAATCTGTGTAAAAATAACTTTTTTACCAAATAGTTTTTTCCTATGTAAGATAGAGCTAAAAACTACAAGACTGGAATTGGGGAATATGTAAAGCATGTACAAAGGATTAATCAAATTTGGTGTTGCTCTGAATTCTTTTTAAATTTTAGATGAGGAACAGGCTTCGATCGAGCCATGTGCACACAAGTTTGAGGCGTCTCTCCAAAGCCCCGTACCTGAGGGCACGAGGAAAACAAGTCAAAACCAGCAAAGCATGAATACTTTGCAGAAACTGTAGCCAGAACCACAACTGAAATGTTTCACAACACCTTTGCAAGACATGTAGGGAGATGTGAGCTCAATATGTTGAAACATGGAACACATCTCATACAGTCCAGTCTGCAGCTAGTCAGAAGTCTGTGCACACTGAGTTGGTTCCTTGCGGCTGAATTCCTCTGGCCACTCTGGGTCACTGTCCCACCGTTACCATGGAAACCCAAAAGTGGGTTAACATAGGGCAAACATCACTATGAGCCATCAGCCAGAATCTTGATGTTTAGCATGCTAAGTTGTGGCCCTCTCATTCACAGAGGAGTGAGTTTGATTTCCTCACATGGTTCCTCTCAGCGCTTTAAATGTCTGCCAGCATGACCGCACACCTGCACATGCATGCACCCACAGGGACCCTGCTCCACATTTTCACACCTACATCAGTTGCCTTAATAATAACCTTTAGCAAACAGTTGCTAGGTAACTCAAAGGGGTGTTGTGTGCATGCCATTTTTTTTCCTTTTAAAAGATATCCAGCAGAGGGAACAATATCTCCAAGGCAGAACACCAACACTCTTTTGCATATGCACAAAAAACAAAACAAAACACAGTATTGTTAGAACCACAGGCTGCTACCAGGGCCAGAACAACATCATGTAACATAAACTGCATCACCTCCACCTGGGGCAGTTCAAAGCTGAGATGATAAAAAAAACACCAGGATTTGAGGATGTTATGAACACCATGTTACACTTCCTAATGTTCCTCTAAGCCCTGTACCTTAAATCACTCAGTTTGACACAAGAAACACCTGCCTGAGGTTAAGAAGAACTGAATAAATATGTGACTTCTACACACAATATAGAGAAGATGATGATGTTTTGAGGAAACGCGTTTAAAAGAGACTTTCAGGCTGATTAAGGACCGCTTTGATGTTGTCTTAATATGTTTCATTTCTGACTTTGCTGTAGAAGATACTAGAAACTAACTTAATTAGCTCAAGCTGCATCTTTATTTTTCTATGTAATAATTAGCTCATAAAAAGTACACAATATGTAAATAAAACTAAAAATGAGCAATTTAGGAGCGAGATAAGATTCCCAGTTTTAATGGGTCCACAACAAGCTTTCCTATCTCTAAACAGAGATTTCATGATTTACCTAAGCAGACTGTTTTAAATCAATCATCTACAAATGAAAGCAGTTCATTATGTCATCATTAACAGTGTTTTTGAAAAAGCAAATGGCAACTATAAAGAGTTAGAATATTAAGAAAAAAAAGGCTGCATGCTTTGCAAAAAAAAAAAAAAAAAAAAAAATATTGTGATAGTTTTCCCAAAACTGCTATGCTGGGTAGTCAGACTGTTGAACATAGGATAATCTCTTTTAAGGTAATCAAATAATTAAATATCAAATGATTAATTTAATTGCTATAATTCTGCAACTTTCAGTCTAATTTGCCAAGTGTTTTCCCCATTACCTCAAAAAACACACGGGGAAAGAAAGTCACTAAATTGTAAATTGTCTGTATTAAAAAGTGCTGATATACTTTGTAGGAACAACTTTGGTTCTCTACCAACTTGAATCTAGAGGCGAATCTTTTAAACTCGCATAGGATTGAAAATGTTTGTGAAAATAAATTATCCAATCTTCCCAGAAATGCTTGACTGAATCGGCTTGAACTTTGACCTGGGTTTTCTAACACATGGTTCTTTGCTGAAAGCCACTCTATTGCATCCATGGCTGTCCTTCTGAACCAGGAACTTCTGCTGCTAACCGTTTTTTTATCTACTATTAACTTGTGTTTAATCCATCCATCTTCCTATTCACTCCAATCCTCCTCACTCACCCTGTTGAAGAAAATCAACAACACACCAAGATGCTTTCCCCAATGTATTTTAATGTGAAAATAGTGTGCAGTCATGGGTTTATATGTAGGGGGAAAAAAAATGTGATTTGTGTCTCACCTGCCTAGAGCACCATGTCCACCAGGTTATCCGTCTCCTCCTTCACACAAGTTCTAACTTCTTTAAGTTCTTCCAACTCTTCCAGAGTTAGCATGTTAGTTTTGCAGCTGTTCTATACTCTGCTTTCAGGTAAAGAACTGAGCAAGTGTCCCATCTTTAAAAAACAGATTGAATTTTACAAGCTAACCACCCTTTAACTCAGCTTGAAACTCATCGACGGGTAGTTTAAGCAAAAGCTCAGTTTTGAAAACGTATCATTTACAAACAATCATGAGTTTCTCAAACTGCTCGAACCCACCAACATAGCGTGGTTCTCTCTGAGCTCTCTCTGGTTTCTCATCTTCCTTTCAAACTCGTTTGAAGCCTTCTCCTCCTCCTCCCCTGTCTGTTTCCTCTCTCTGCCTTGATGTGACTTCCAGACATTCATCTCTGCCACCAACCATCCCATACTTCCCTCCTAGTGACCCATATAGGCCTTTTTCCTGCACACGCCCTCTTTCCAGACCACAGAGTGGACCTCCGCCTTGGGAATCACCTGATCACCATCTTTGCTCTGAACATACAGGAAGAGCTTTGTTCAGAAGATCAGGCTCCTGGCTTCATAATCTGATGAACATACAAACAGCGTGTCCATATCCTGAGGACTGAGCAATCCCGAACTCAACTCTGTTTACATGTGACCAGTCCTGAAATAAAGGATTCATACAGAGTTTTACATGGATTTTGGGTGTGTTGCAAAACAGGTGAGAGTGTTAAAAAATAAAAAATAAATAAACACATCAGGGAGAGAATGGAAAATCCCTGAAAGAATCTAAAAAAAGAAAAATAGGAGGAGTGTCCATGAGAGGGACTCTAGATCTGCAAGTGTTGATCTAAGTTGAACCAAACTTTTTAGAAATGTTTGACGTGTTTATCAGAGTTCAGTTTTATTTTTTTTATTTTTTTTCCAACTGAGACAAATATTTGAACATCAATTACAAATGAACCACATGTATTGACTGGATGGAAGGGCAAATGATAATGAGGTGGTAGTGTAACTAGTTTAAACCAGTCTCTTTTAAAAATATACATACACACCAAACCAGAGCAAAATCGTCACTTAACATGTAAAACTTAGCAACAGTATTCCTACCAGGACTTCACTGGGATTTTATAATGTAGATTCAGTCCATGAGTTCATGATAAAAAAAGGAAAATATTACAGTTGCAGGTTTTATGGTGAGTGTCTGTACCCGTTTTGCACAGCAAGTTATTGCGTCTTGCCCCGAATTTCCTTTTAGACTAAGGTCTAATCATCCTAACACACAATACACTTTGATCCTAACCATGCGTTTTAGCTCTGCTTGTATGTTTAGTCTTGTCCTACAGAAAGTCTCTAATCCTTTGCCGTTTCAAAAGGTCCATGGTTCCAAGTAGCTCTTATGACGCCCTCAATTTCTTCCTGATAAATGCTCTCCCTGCCTCACCTGCCATCTTAAATGATGGAAAATCTGCATTTAAATGTTTTAGGATGGAAGACTGTACAGTTTTCCATGAGATGTTCAAGTCTAGGAAATTGTTTTATAACCTAACCTTCCTTTAAACTTCTTCACATTTGTGTCCCTGACTTTGTTTTTGTCTTCATGCTTCCTTTTTCATCACAAATCTTCTCTATATCCTTCAAACAAAGCATGCCTCATCACAGAAAGTACATTTAAAGCAGGTGGACTGTATTTGCCAAATTGTTGAAAGAAGCTGACTAACTTGATTTTATTTGGGGATATCGGGGGTAAAGAGAAATAGTTATAAAAGCTATTCATACCTTTCAGATTCTTATCTTCAAAACCAAATATGGCCAGAGATAAAAAAAGCAGCTAAATAAAGATTTAAAAGAGAGCCAAACAAAATAAACAGAACGTGAAAAGAAAAAAAATAAGGAAGATAAGGGGATGTGAAATTTAAATAACTGGGATTAAAAGAGAAGAAAAGAAACTTTAAAAAAGGAAAAGCAACCGATGAAGTATCTCTGAAAAGCCTGCGTGGGAGCTCTCAGAAGTGGAAGCGCTCTCAGAAGTGGAAGCGCTACTTGTCCATCAGTAGCATCATAAAAACACCTACTCACCCATTGTCTGAATATGCAGGATTTTTTCATAGATTGCATCGGCAAACTCCATCACAGCTTTGCTTGAATTGACCATCTGCAGGTCAGAAAAAACAGGAAACAGAGACTTTATTAAGCACCAAGAGCAAACATACAAACAAGGGCATATAGTGCACCATTATTTGACTAATAAATCCTGCTGTCAGGCACATATGCAAAACATAACACAGCTGACAGGAGGAAGACAAGAACAGAGTAGTTTCTATGGATGACATGGAAAAACATCCCGTTACACAATGTAGTACTGCTCCAGATTAAAGAGATATTCCAAAAAAAAGGCGAACTAAAGTTCAGACTACAGACATGTCTAGGTGAATGCACATGACAGCACCTACAAGCTGCATAGGGATGACATGCAGAGAGTGAATAATGCGACGCTTCCTCTTAAAATTCCCTCTGGGAAATGACCCCACTGTGGGGGGAAAAAAAAGCTGTTTTCTACAAATAAGGGATTAACTACAGCGTGCCACCAAAAACCAGATCCAATTCCTCAAGCAGTGTATAATCGGATTTCCATTTCCTGACTCTTCCTTCTGTGAGGCTGGATGCAGGCGAGGAATCAATTTAGCCAAATCACATTCAAATCTATGCTAATGGTATTCAGTGGCGGCTGGGAGAGCCTTTTCAGCTATGATCCGCTCGGCTGGAGCGGAAGTGGCAAGAAACTACGGCTAACGCTGGTATGTTCATATTAAGACCCATGAAGCACAGGTGTGCGCACTTAGATGCTCAATACGCAGCACTGACAAACAGCTGTGAGGGAATTAAAGCATCACAAGTCGAACCCAGACCAGGAACCTTTTAAATTGAAAACTTTCTGTCTGACAACTTTTGACTGTTCCCACCTCAACGATATTATAACCGTTACCAAAACTACCTGAAAATAACATACATTTTACTGGCACTACTGGGAAAAGGCATTTAAATAAATGGATATTTCATTATAGTAACATCATTTAAAAATCCAAAATTTGATCAAGATTTTAGAAAATAAAACATTTTAATATAAATCAGTCCAAATCATTGGCACCCCTAATAAGTCCTATAATATAAATGTACCTGCACCATATTTAAATGTCATCAGACTGCCAAAAAAATTGATTTGATTAGTAATCCATGACTGTTTTACTGCGCATTAATATGATGCTACACAGAGGCCAATTTCTCTTAGGCCCTGGCTGCACCAATGGCTCTAAAGCAAGAAAAACGCTGCCAATTCAGCTCAGTGCCAATATCCAGCATCCAACACCCCCCCCCCACCCGAAAAAAACACAAAAAAACTTCCCTAACTTCAAAAGTCCATGGTTTTCCATTTCATCGTTATTTGTCTTGTTCCTACCATAGCTGAGGCTAACACTTCTTCTTAAAGCACTAATTTCAACTCCTTAGAGGAAACTTTGAAGCATATTAAGTTTTGTTGCAGCCTTTCAAGGCTGTTCCTTATTTTATTAGTTCAGGCTGATCTTTGATTCAGATATCTGTCTGACTTGATCATTATTTTTGTTCTAATAAATATTTAAAAGACTTTTGCATGTAGATTAGAATATTATTTTCTATTCATTTTATTGAGGTACTGTATGTAGCTTTAAATGATTTATTTTTTTCCATTCCTTACTGCTCTGAACAGATTTCTTTTACGTGTTAATATCCTCCAGTAAGGTAAATCGCAGCACATGTGTGCAAAGGTACAGGATTGGAGGCGGGGCTTAAAGCCGCAGCTGCAGCCATCAATGGATCCATGGAAATGCACCAAATTCAGTGCAGAATGGGGAGAAGAAGCATATCACAGTAATCTAAGTAGAAATAGGAGTTTGATTCAAAACATGTGGCAAAATCTTTTCATAAACCCTCATGCAAGGTCATCTCAGTCCCCTATCTATTTTTATAGAAAACCTATGAGCAGAGCTAAAGGGTAGAGAGCATAAGATGGGACCTATGACTGCATATTGCCTCTAGACCTCGTCTCCATGTTCAAACTTTTAAATGGGTTGTGATAGTAGTGGTTTTGTTCCAACCTGAGAATTCTTAGGAGGGTTTTTCTCTTTTCCCAAACACATTCTCTGCATATATAAAAGTTTGAGGTCTACAGTTTGATTATCCTGTTTTACCCATCCTAAGGGTTCCAATGACAGGCACTGCATAATTCCATACAAAGAAGAAGGGGGAAAAAAGGTTAGCACACTCCTTGGAGTTGCTTAAACCTACTTATTACTGACCAGCTGGTCCAATGTGAGCTAAAAGACAGAAGGAAGAAAGAAGAAAGAGGAGCTGACATTTAAAGTCAGCCTTGATGTGAAATATGTTGGAGGTTAAAAAAAAAGCAACAAAACACTTGAGCAGCTCCAAGCCTGCTTGAATACAAAGATTTATACCATCCTATAGACCGACGGTTTTAAAGACAGCATAGGATACGGTAACTAACAGACCAACACTGTGCATTGTTCACTTGGTTCCTTTCAGTCTTTGTTTTGCCACAGTTGAACTTCTCTTCTCCTGATGCCTGGAGTATGTATTTAGACACTACTCCATAAATATATAATATCCAGTGAATGATTTCCGTCACCATAGCGAATGGAAGTATGTGGTTTATTTTGGTGGAAACACACAAGAGGCTTCGAGATAAAATGAGGATGTTGCCGCAGAGTTTAAGACAAACAGGGGTGTTGTCTACAACACAACAATGAACGCTTGCTGTGTTTTTCTGAACGCCATCTTTTTATAGAAAGTGCTTGCTGGTGAATTAAGAGTCAGAGGGGATATGACTCATTCGCTGATCATTATTCCCCTTTTTTTCCCTTGGTTTGTAAAGAATATCGTAAATTGTCCAGTTTACTCCTTTCTCACCGTTTCATAGGTAGAGACAACTCGGCGAAGGACATCTGGCAGGGGTCCCTGGGGCTCTAGGGTGGGGTAGTTGTCTCTTAGGTCAAACAGCAGTAAAGGGTTCCCCTCTGGGCCTGACACTCTGGAGCTCAGGGCCAGCACACACTGCATGAGGTTGGCCACAGCTGACACCCCACACAGCTCCCTGAATACTGCAACAGAGTTCTGTGGAGGAGAAGAAGAAACATCTGCTTTAAAGTCATTCTTCTTTTTGGTTCAAAACTAGGATAACTGTGAGACCTCTTATCCTCCCTGATATCAACTCACTCTCTCTGCTGTGTGTAGTGAGGGCCGTATGTTGACTCCCATTAATTTAGTCATCTTCAACACTTTCTATGCCCCCAACCCTGACAACTCTACTAACACTACACCTAACCGTTCCAAGAGCATACCTAACCATAAGCTAAACTAGTCCTGAAGTACATTTCCAGACTTAAAGTATTAATGTCCAAGCAGGACCTAAAAAAAAAAAAAAAAAAAAAAAAAAAAAAAAAAAAAAACTTATCCATGCATTTACCTTTAGTAGAATTGATTACTGCAACAGTGTCTTCATAGGTCTGCCTAAAATGTCCATTAGACAGAAGCAGCTGATCCCAAACTTTGCTGCCTGTGTTCTCACTAGAACTACAAACATAGAACACATCAGTCTGGTTCTAAAGTCCTAACATCTGCTCCCTGTAACTCAGAGAATAAACTTTAAAATCCTTCTGTTAGTCTATAAATCACTGAACTGATCAGTACCTCAATACATAATAGATTTAATGTCAGTGTATCAACCTTCCAGACCACTCAGGTCTTCTAGTTTCAACCTACTCTGTACATCCAGAACCAGAAACGAACATGAAGAAGCAGCATTTAGTCCGTATGCTCCACTTATCTGGAACAAACTCCCAGAAGGCTGTAAAGGTTCTGAACGCCTGAGTTCGTTTAAGTCAAAGTTAAAAACCCATTTGCCTTTGACCGTTGAACTGTTAACTATTTTTAGTTGGATGTTGTGGTCAAACTGTTTTATGCATGTTTTAGTGTTTATTTGTTTTTACTCTGTTTTTATTCTTCTTCTATTCTATTGTCCATTTCATGTAAAGCACTTTGAATCGTCCATGTACTGAGTTGTGCTTTACAAACAAACTTGCCTTGCCTATAACTTAACATCGTAAAACACCAAGTGATGACCAGCAAAATGTCCTAATTTTGGTCCAAATGGTCCTCAATTTGATGGTGAAATCCTAAAAACAGTTCTCACTCTGATGCCAAAACAGGAGAACACACTCGGTTACTGGAACAGAGACTTTGTCTTTCTTTTCAGATATCAATGTCTGTGCTGCAGCCGGCCTGAATGCAGGCAGTCTAACATTAGTGACAGTTTAATTGCATAATTAGTACCAGTTCTTGCAGAACGAACTGACTCATGAAATACATTTGGAAAAGGAATATTAAAAAGAAGCATATTTCAGATGACTATTGCTATTAACTGGGGTGAATAATTACTAAACTAAACTTTGTGTATTTGTGACGGTACTGCGTATCAGCAGTGGAATAAAGATGAAGAGGGGATTAAAGAAAGCAGCCACTCTGAACTCTCTCCCATGTTTTACCTTGAAAGTTCCACAGTTTCACAGCTTTGTATTCAATAGTGCAGCTCTAACTCACTTTGACCTTAATCACTTCACTGTCAGCAAAGAAAAGTTGGCAGAACTTAAAATGTCGAGGCAACAAGTTTTGCTTTTAGGTTTGAATTATGCATTAGTATAAATTAAAATGCAGATTTTCTTTTACCTATTTAAAATTAATGGTGACCTAGAAAAGGCAATAAATGAGATACAAATATTAAACTTGTTATTTATGAAACATAGTTTTCATTTAGTGCTCATCATGCTTCAGTGGGGGCATTTGTCAACTAGATATTTACTCAACCCTTCTTTTGTTTGTTTCGGGAACAGTAACAGTCCGAGTTATTGCAGTTGTACAGAACACGAAATGTTATTTTGACTGGCAGTATCTTTATCTGTAGCAGCGATTATATTGTTTAAATGAAACATTAAAAGAACATTCAGCCTCTAATGTTAAACCCAACTCTTAAAGTTAGTTTTCCTGCCTTTCACAACAAAAACACAAAAGTTTTCCTAACTCGACGTTAAAGATTACAACTAACTTGGTTTTCTAAACCGTCTTAAATTATTGCCCCTATATTTAACACCAAGTTTTATTAAGTTTACACAACTGAAAATAGTTTTCAGCTCAAAAAAGGGAAGTTGTTTTTTTTAGTTACTTTTTTTTTACAGTGCTCTGATTGACCTATAAGTAGATCATATTTAAAAAAAAACTCTGCAAATCTAAAAAACTGAAAAACGAGATGTTATTAAACCCTGATTTGCTGTGGCACATAAAGACTCATCTTTCCTGAGATTGGACTCAAAGGGGCCATATTTAAGCTCCCACTATCTGTATATTTCTAAATCATTTTATAAGTAATACTTGGTCTTAAAATAATACTGCTTTGCTCAGTTTGGGTAGGGAACTGAGGATTAGAGTACAAAGGTATACTTTGGCAGCTTTTTGTGCGAGTTGTATTGTTTTCTGCTCTTATCTTGCACCTTTCGACCGAGGATGGTTTGCTCAAAAAGTTCTTGTGAAGAGAGAAGAGGAGCCATTCCTGGTATTTTACTTGCGATTTGCACCACGTTTAAACTCTAGTTCTTTGTTCTAATGATCAAACCGTCAAACCAGCTGGTTGTGAACGGTGATAATCTTTTAACAAGATTAGTTTGCAGATAAATGATGTCCAAAAACTCTCTGGAATCTAGTTACACCAGTTGCCAGAGCTGACAGGGCGCCAGACAGGAGTCACTTTTAATCTTTATCACATAAACAGCTAAAAGTGTTGAGGATATGAGTCTACAGAAAACGAGCAGAGTATGTACATGTGTCAGTATGTTTCATGTCATCCTTAATTTGTCAAAAAGGTAAAAATTCCCTGAAATGCTTCCTCACCTGCATGTTACCCCTTAAGTCTGCTGCTTCTCTCAGAAGTGGAGCCGCCATCTTGAAAACCTCGTCGACAGTCCGAACTCCTAAATCCCTCAGCGCTGTATAATCTCTCCCTTTTCGAGTCTTTCGTACAGAGATGCCTCTTTTGTGAGGTTTTCCGCCTCCTCTACGGTTTGTGAGGGCCACGTGCACGAACAGCTTGGCATGTGGAAGGTCCTCCCCTGTGAGGGACTGAAGGGGCACGTGTCGGTAGCCCGGTTGGAGGCACTCCAGTGGTATAGTATACTGGCCTGTAGGAGTGAGAACTTCTTAAATTGGAAAATAAAGCAATAGTTGATCTGAAACATGGAACTTACTGTGTTTTTAGTTTTCAATGGTTTGTACATGCGGTATTGACTTCTGCACACAGGTATTACACAGAAAACATTACATTTTTAATGCTGAGATCAAATCTCCTGCAGAATATCTCTAGGTATGACATAAGGGTATGAACTACGATCTGCGAGCCTTCGTTTATCAGTAACACATAAACCTAACATACTGACCTATGAATTCATCCCCAATGAAGTCATCATCCAACACCACAAATCGAACCATGGCGAGCTCAGGCAGGTTGATTTGGAAGTCAAAGCTCTCATCAAAGATTGGGTTGTCCCCATTCTGCGTCACCGTCCTGGTGCGGCGCTCTGTGCAGTCAGCTGGGATCCCATGGATCTCTACATACACATAAGGGTCTACAACATCCCCTTTTGCTCCAGAGCCTTTTGGTTTCGGAAGATTCTGGCCACTGATGACCTAGGAGAAGAAAAATAGACTGTTACTTAAAAATCATTTGTTTCAATTAGCAGCAACAAACACAGCCCATATTATCCAGAACTTAGAAGTTACTTTTTGGGACCAGACTCTATTTAAGGTGATTTGTAACCTGAGGAGTAGTAGAATTAATTATATGGCTTCATAGAATAACCAGTTATAAATTTGACAGAGGTTAATATCTGAAATTCTTGGTTAAATTCAATCAATTACTGATGATTTATTGGAACTTGCAGCTTATTTTGGGAGGCAGGCTGTAATATGGGGTTAATCATAACCTGGTATATTCTGGGACCTAAAGATTTCTTTTCAAAGCTTAGAGACTGAGTTCCTTACTAAATCATTTTGGGATACATGCCTAATGGGTAGTATTAGGAGTTGACTAGTAACCCTGTCCTTTCCTAGACCTAAAGGTTAGTTATAATAAAAATTTCCTGGAACTGATGGATCAGTTTCAGAGAACTTATATTTTGCCATTGAACCCAGGCTGTACTATGAATCGAATGAAATGGAGCTTTCCTAAAATCCAGCAATTCCCTCTTAGCTTAGAGGTTATTTTTGTTGAACTTACAAAGCATCATAAAGAACAAGGTTGTCAGGCTTCCTAAAAACTTGGATGTTATTTTAATGAATATACAGGTTATCTCCCAGGTAATTAAAGGTTTTGTTATGGATTGGGCTGTTTTAAGAGCTGAGCTGTTATCTGGTACTTTCAGCAAATTAAAGGTTTCTTTTCCCTAACTAATAGGTTTTATTAAGAAACTGGTCTAATTATGATTGTTAATTTGGTACCTTCTAGAAGTTTGTGACTAGTTTCAAGAACTCAGTTTACTTTGGCCTTCTTGGTTGCTTAAAGATGTAGCTATTACCCTGGTACTTAAAAACAAAAAAACAAAAACATATAAGTGTCAAGAGTAGAGCAAGTGTCATCCAGTGGTAAGGCAGCAGCTTTCAGAACTTTGAGGCTACTTTCTTAAAAATCAAAAGGTGTGCAAACTTGCAATTAATGATAATAAAAATAAAGCTTTATATTTAAGGAAAATTAAGGAAAAATGTAAGTTTTATAAAGTTTTAGAAAAGTAACCAGCACATTCTAGGACAGTTCCGTCTTATTTTTAGAAAGCATATCAAATCTACAAACTCACTCAATCAACCAAACCTCAGTTCTTATTTTTTTCATGTTTAGGGATTTTTTGGCCTCATTAATATATTTACATTAAACCATTACAACATAGGATTAGAGCATGGCATCAACGACAGAATAAAGGGAACATTTAATGATTCATGCTTTACCTTTACATGTAGCAGCTGTGGAGTCACACCAGGCACTGTGTCTTTGGTGTCGGCACTGAAATAAGATACTTCTTGCCGCATGATAGCTGGACGTAGCACGTAACCGCAGCTACCATTCTGCCGGAACCAGGCCGTGTTCAGGTCCATCATTAGTCCTGCTGTTTGAAAGTTCATTGACACAATCTGACAGCCACACTTCCACAGGTCCTGGGGATTCATATTGCTCGAGTCAATGCGTATAGGGTTAGGATAAACTCGTGATAAGAAATGTTTGTTGTGGTTGACAAAGTCTCTAGGGCTGTCACCAGCAAGACGCAATGCCAGGGACTCATGAAAGGAGCACATTTCCCAAGGTTTTTGAGTTTTAGATGATGTTTTAAAGTCTTTGAAGCCAACAGAATGACATAGGGTCACCAAGTCGGAGAGCTCTCTCAACAGCTGGAAGCGTTTGGGGGAAGTATGAGGCGTGTTAGACTGAGGGGAAGATGTGAGAAAGACATTTTTCTGAACAACATCCTTCTCAGTTCCGCCAGCATTTACTGCTTTTATCCTTTGACTCATTTCTTCTCCTTCATCTTCCTCACTTACCTCCCCATCTGCCCCACCTAAATCGGGCCCGAGCTTTTTACCTTTCAGTAGGATTCGATGTCTTAATGCATGCGGTGAAGGCAGGTACAGAGCCCCTTCATCAGGTGGATCCCTATAAAGTCTATCGCCCAAGATCTTTATGAGATGTTGCACCAAAACTTTCTGCTGTTGCAGTGAACAGTGGTTTTCAATACAGAGTATTAATGGGTAGTCCGATGCCACAAATGCAAACCTTCCAATCGCTTCCAACACAGCATGTAGGGCCAGTGGACGCGAGAGGCTGTGTCCTGTGCACACCACCGGCTCACCATCAGGGCCATCCCAAACATCCATTTCCACGCATCGGCAGCCCATCTTCAGGGCACGGATATAACCGGAAACATCTGAGGGACCTCGAAACTGGTCCTCGATGAGGTAGGTGTTATGGGACGAGTTGATGTAGTAGTGAGACAAAGGCTGGGACATGTCTTGACAAATGGTGTTATGCTCCCGATCAAACAGATGGCACTCAGAGGAAGTGAGGTAGCTGGTGAAGCCATCCAAAGACATGTGTCCCTGCTGCCGCCCCTCTTCCGATGGTTCGTGGGTCTGGATGAGTTTCAGACTCATTTCCTCACTCACCTAGAGGAAAAATCGAGAGAAAACTGAGAAATAAATAGAGAAATTAGACAGACGATAACTGCCATAGGACAGAAGGAGAACATGTTTCAGACCAGTAATTATTCCTGTAAGCAACTCTAGCTCAAGCAAAAGACAGTGTCCTTGACCTGTTTTCTAAATGTAAGCATTATTTTATGTTACCCACTTGTGCCACACCCTGTTCAGCTTCAATAAACCTCATCAAGTCTTTTGCATCAAGGTATTCCTTGTTGCTGGAGAACTGCACCAACAGGAAGTAGATCTCTGGACGGGTACAAAAGTCATGGAAGACCTCAATGAACTCTTGCTTGGTTACTTGCTCCTTCCTCTCCAATGGCTTTTCATTTCCAGTGCGGTCTTTAAATCCTGATTCGTTACACATCTTCTCTCTGAGTCTCTGAATCTCTTTAAAACGGTGCTCCACTTTTACGCTGCTCACTCCAGGATTCACACTTTGTACCAACTTAATAGCCGACTGCAACGAAATGCATTCCTCAATGCCTTCCTCTTTAATAAAATCACCGGCCGAAGAGAAGAGCTGCTCCAGCCAGCGCAGACGAAGGCTGTCCTGACTGTTGGCGAGTATATCGAGAGCCTGTTTGCCGTACTGCATGAGATACCTAGAAGTGGAAAAGAGAAAGAGGGCTTTGATTTTGCAACAAGAAAAATCACTTTGGTGTAATTCAAGAAAAAAAAAAAAAATCCTGATATTCTTAGACAAGTGTGGCTGAGAATTATCAAGTAACTTTTCCTTAGCACTGGCCTTAAAAACAAGCAGAAGTCAGACAACTACACAAAGAGATCAACCAGCTAAAAAATGTTCTTTAACCTACTGGAAAAGCAATTATCAGTCAAAACAGACTATTATTTAGGACTACAGTATACATGAACTCCATTAAAAGAAAAATAACCCCAGACCATGAAGATGCCAACATCATATTTAATTGTGTGTGTGTGGTGTTCTTCTGACCATGTTTAGTGGTGTTTATGTGCCAATTTTCATCTTTGACATTGTCTCATAAAGAATATTTAGCATATTAATTGGTTAAATAGGTTCTGAAATGACTTATCTCTTTTTTTGTTACATAGATTTAAACAGAGATGTTCAAATCCACTGTATGTCTCAAAAACAAGGATGTTTGAATAATCTGCTTATTGCTGACAATTTCAAACAATACAACTTGATAAGAGCAAAAGACAACACTACTTTTCTAATTTTGGTTTTTATCTCGTACCTCAGTCCAGTAACCCAAATGTTTGCCACTTCAGCAGAGTTAGCCACCAGGTCCAAGCTGTCATACATCTCTCCATAGATGATGGAAAATGCACAGTCCTCTGAAACCTGCTCATAAACTCCACTGGTGCGGAAGGTTTCCGTGTTACGGCCTATCCGGACCTAGAATTTGTGATGCATAAAAGCCCACGTCAGATACCACATAAAGCAAAATAACTGCTAACCCCCTTATGTTTGAGGGTTGTAAATTTCTCTAAAGCTTCACTCGAAGAAAGACTCTGAGGTCATTTATGGAGGGGAATCCAGGGGCGGCTGATTGATGCTCAAACCCACCTCACGTATTGAGTCAAGAAAGATCCGAGCTTTGTCTGATTCTTTCTTGGATGGTTCCCAGAACAGAGCCTGCAGGCCTGCATCCAAGAGGTAGTATCTCTGATAAACACGGGAGTTGGGGCGAATCTTTTTCAGCTCACTGCCTTCAACCTGCAAGAAAAAAAATGGAAGTATCTGTTACTTCCAGAGCTCTGAAACACAGCAACAAGCTCTCTTGGGTGTTAGAACAACAACAAACCCTTGATGCATGTGTGAAACTTTAAATATTTGATGTACAGTCATGTAAGTGTAATTCTGTAAAAGGTCAGACAGTTGCAGACGCACCATGGAGTGGATACACCCGGCAGCGCTGCTGATCTTCTTCTCTGACAGGCTGCTACTGAAGGACACAGTCTTCTTTTTCTCACGACCGGCACGTGAGCCATCCTAAACAGTAAGAGAAGAGACGAGACAAACTGAAGGGGGGGGTGATGAGTACCAGAGACGCAAAGACAGCATTTCTGAAGGCAATTCCTTTCCTATTTATAACATTTTTCAAACCCACAATGGACTTCAAGGGATTAAAAATGATCTTATATAAGCATACAGATTATTTGGCTTGCGTTGGCTGATCTGTGGTTGGTTTTTTTTTTCTAAATCCACGTTAAAAGCCTTTGTTTGCCCTTACCCTTCAACTCTACTCCATTAATCACACCTGACTAGATGGAGGCAGCAGGCCACAGCATTCTAATTCTCCCCACAGTGACGCTGGCGAGCTCAATCAGTTTATCCGCGCACACCACCACTGCTCCTCTCACTGATTTATCGACTTATTAGAAGTCACCCGCATGAAGAGCTTTGTGCGGATGAGCACATATACTTTGCAGGCAAGATGATTTCATTTTAGATATATTTATCCAAAAGTAATCAAATCAAAAGCTGTAAGCAAAGTTAGTTTAAGGTTGGATTAGCAGGTTAATGTAATTACATCTGGAGGCATTGAAAACACCTACAAACTAAAGCAGACAGACACCTTGTAACTGGACAAATATGTTGGACTTTAGCTCCTAAATAGACCACATTCATTACTAAAGTAACCAACATCTGTTACATTCCTTTTTTATAAACTGTTTTAGGTTTCCCACATGTTCCCCAAATTACAGGTTTTATTTTGAATTTACAGAGACTCGTAATTACAATTACGTACATGTCTACAGCTAATCAGACATTTATACTGACCTTAAGTCAGATGGCAGTTTTCTTGTATCCTTAATCATCTAAGTCATGGCAACGAGAAAAGACTTTAAATAGAGGCTTTTAAAGAGTTCTTGCTGTACGTCTTTTAACGCATATCCAGAACCCTTTGTCAGCTGAACAGGCTGGAGTTTTGGACGTGCCATTTGGTGCCCATAAAGTGCCTTGACAAAAAAAATAAAAAAAAAGGTCTCTACAGGCTCATCCAGGAGGAGCATGTCTTGCAACTCAATGACTGGATGTAATCAGCTGGTTTTCCTAACCAATCTGACACTATTCTCTCAGTAAAGTACCTTGATATGACATGTGTTGTGAATTGGTGCTATATAAATAAACTGAACTGAACAAAAAGTAGCTTTCAAACTCCAGGTGGCTAAACTACAAGCCTCCAGAATCGACAAAGACTTCTGGATAGATCTACCAAATGGATGTATCGTCTTCGTCTGTTGCTTTTGGATTAAGGATTTCCTTCTCCTCATGTGACCTATAAGCTTGGGTTGAGGTAGGACTTATTTCACTGTGGATAACAAGATCATCCTGCCAACTGCAGCCAGTCTCATCACATCTTTCATTTTTGTTCTATGGGTTAATGTACACATCACACACCAGAAAAAATGGATTTACACGAAACGGAAATGGTTTCCTTCCTGAAAAGTAGAAGGACTTGACATTTGCATGCTGAAAGAATGGGGAATAATTTATGAAATGTTTAAAGAAACTTACAGTATATTGTTCTCATAACTGAGAATCCCCCAAAACGCTGTGAGCTTTTAGAGTATTTATTTTTTTACCTCCCTCATGCTGCAAGGTCCAGCTTTTTGAAACTTGTTAGTCAATTCCAGTGGTCTTAAACTTTTCAATCATTGCCCTGCAGCCATAGCCATTGTCTTGTAGTCATTTGTTAATAGATAAAGATCAATATGGATCTGTCCTGTATTGCAGGCCTCCTTCACATTCCCTTATTAAAGAGTGACCAGGAGAAAAGGTCTTATGTGCTTTTTGATATTTATAAATAAAGCAAGAAAATATACATTTTTTTATGGATTCTTTTTTTAATTGTGCAAAATATCGTTAAAAGGAAAATTTAGAGGCAATGTTTTTTTTCTATCCATTTTTTTTAGTTTTATGTTTTCGTTAAATAGGTGGATTATTCTACTTTTGAGGACAGAGGTTCAGAGTTCGGGTTAACCCTAGCCCTAACCCTAGGGTCTTTCTAAAATCTTTGTAAAGTATAAAAAAATATTTTTTGTGTGAACATCTGTGGACACTCAACAGTTCCTGATCATTGTGACACCAGTGTTATTAAAATAAAGCTTTATCTTAACCCCAAGAGCACTTGAGCCTTTCATGTAAAAAAAAGACAGGAGAGAACGGATAATATGAAAGAAACATGAGAGATTTAAAAGGCAACAAGAGATGCCAGATTAGAAGTGGAGGCAGGATCATAGCCCTGTTTCATCTGAAGAACATGAGTAAAGATGAAAAAAGGAAGAGAAGCTCCCTCAGACAGAGGGAGGAGCAGCTCAGCATCACTCAGTGAAAGTCTGGCCAAGATGGAGCAAAGGGATAGAATGTGATAGATAAAAAATAAAGACCAACAAAACCCCAAGCTGAAATCAATACCACCAAATAAAATGTACTGTTATGAATGTTGCAGTATCTGAAATTATACGTTCACAGAATTCTGTTTGTTTATGAAAAGCCAGTTCAAAAACACCATCTCAAGCACTGCACAAGACAAACTGATCTACATGCATTTACATCTAAATAAATACATTCAATTGTTAAGACAGATTTAAAATCAACTTAACAGATTCTAATTATGAGATTAGGTTTAAGACGACTTAATCTAGAGCAGTTTATAGTCAAAGTTGGCTTCATTTTCAATTCTATACGTACAAGACAACAGAGGATCAATGTTATGTTCTCTCTGAGCCTTAGGGAGACAATAACATTCAGGATGACATTTTACTAATCTACAGCTCTGAATGTTTATATAAAAATCTATACAGATAGAGCCGTACACTTTAGCTTAAAGGAGATGAGTAAGTGTCAATTAGTCGAAAAGGTTTTGTAAGGGAAACTTGCAGCAATCCCTCTTCTTACGCAAACATGCGGGGACAGTGGAAAGAAGGACTTCCATTTGAAAAGCCTGAGACCTGTAGCAGACCTGGGCTGAGTGTGAGAAGCTAATTACCACGGCTGATTGATGCCTTAAGAGAACAGACAAGGTATAAAACAAAGAAAAACAAAAACAGTATACCATAGAACAAATGCACAAGTCTCAAGGATTTCTTCTGTGTTAAAGCAAATTTAAACAAGTTCGGAGCAGCAATAGCCGTTTTCATGGCTTTGTCAGAGAACGAACAAAGTTAAAGTTAAAACAGACTAAATAACTTAGATGAACTTGAAATGATTTAAACAACTTTCAAAAGTACTTCATAATAATCTGGAAAACAGAACTTCCTTCTTCCTCTTAATCTGAAGCAGTGGAACCAAATCCCACATCAGTCATCATGTCACTATGGACTCAACATCTAAATCAGCTTTAGAAACGCAAGCGATGAACTGACATTTTGTTGTCCTTCGACAAAACTCTAATGCATACCTGATGCATAACAACAGAATGGCATTCTGGGTTAAAGTTAGAAAAAAAGAAAAACACATTGGGATCTTACTGGATCCAGTTCTTAAAAACAGCTGCAGCGTAGAATTGAACAGAGCTTCATCAATCCTGCATATTAAGGCACCACTGCTTTAATGGTAGCGTTTTCTTACCAGAATATCTTATAAGTGTAGCAGGTGTTGGGTATGGGCTTTATTCCTGCTCCTATTTTGTTTCTTTCCATCCCACCTCAATGTTGGATGTTCATTTCCCCCCCTTCATATGCAAACTATACGACCGACCCAGAGACACGTTGCTGTGATCCACCTGCAGCCACCATAATGTTGCGTTTTGACAGACCAGCTGTTTGGGAATCCACCCCACCCCTGCTTCAAAGGTTGCTCTGTGTCTGCTGGTGCATAGGTTCACCTGCATGCAGGCACTTGGGGTTATCGTCTGAACGGTGCAGAGCTTTTATTACATGTACGTGCAAATAAGGAGGTAAATGTACTTGAAAATACCGTTTCGGTGGCAGTAAAGACTCATCAAAAAATGTTTTCCTAATTTTGATGTGATTTTGACAGCTTTTAGTAATTATCAGTTGCAGATGCCATCCTTTATGGTGACATCTGTAGGCCGGCAGCTCAGGAGATTGAGAGCTAGAAAGCTCAAACAGGCAATAAAACACAACTATCACAGCGGTCTGAATAAATGACCCTCGCTGGATAAGATCAGAGCTCACCCATTTACCAGCAAGTGGTCAAATATTTTAAAATGTGGTATAATATTTAGTAGTTTGCTTTTTTTAAATATATAAAAGTGACATAAGAGGCATAAGAAGCAGCATAAATAAAAAAAAAAAAAAATCAATCATCCTCCATTCACTGGCAAAACCTAAGTTTCATTCAGTCTCGTTCTTCACACGAGGCGTCTGCATCACAGAGGCTCTACTTTCTTTTTCTTCACACAAATTGCAAGATGAGCCTTCAAAACCACCAGTGTGCTTCAAAACAGGAAGCAGCCCATCAGCCCGTCACACAGAGTTTCCTGTAACTCTACTGAGAGCAGAGACCAGCGACAACGGAGGGGAGAGTAGGAGAATGAAAAAAAAAAAGGTCATGCGAAACCCACATTACTCTCAAATCTAGATCTGGGTTTTATTATTTTTAGGTTTCACACAGAGTGCAGGCATGTGATGTGATGTGGAGCAAGTTCAGAAAGGTTTCAAAAACGTCTTTTGTAAACTTGGGCAATTTACAACAAAACACGTTTTCTCAAAACACTAGGCACTGGAAATACCATTCAAAATAATCTAGTCATTAAATGATGCAAACAGGCAACTGTGAATATTCAGTAGATGTAAAACAAATTATTTCAACAATCATTTTCCAAATAGCTCTTTGTTCAACCAGCAAAATGTATGTTAATATGTTAATTTATAATCAGTTTGTCTGTGATGACGCACATTTAAACACTGAAAATTACATAAATAAATAAGCTGCAGTTACAGTTTAAAAAAACACTAATTTAAGAGCCAAACTGCAGGGGATCCCAGCATTCAAATTTACAACACTTTATCTTAAGTTAAATGCAATAGCTTGTTCTGTACCACAACAATTATTTTCACTTAAATTCTAAACCCTTTGGGTTACATTCTTTATTTTATTGTATAATCCATCTCTAGATAATAGCCTGAATAACATTTTGCCAAACCCACAGGGAGTTACCTAAGAAGAGCTAAAAGTTGAAGTAAATCACGCAGTAAGTAGGACTTACAGCCAAACATCACAAACATTTTATTTTTTAATGCTAGTACTGACTTTAATCTTTCAAAATATTACTTTATTAAATCTACTTCTAATGGCCAATTTATACCCTTTTTAAACTGATTCTAATGATAAAAAGTAACTCAGCCAATCACACTTTAATGCATTTAGGCAACTAGAGCGGGGGTCTGCAACATTTCTAATGCAAAGAGCCAATTACTCCAAGCCTGGCTAAATAAAAGTAGTTTAGAGCTGCAGATATTACATGGCTTTTAAAAACACTTTTTTATTTCTTAAATATCTGCAATAGGAACTCGGTTGCTATTTTAAACAACAGTTTATTTTCTGTTTTTAGTTTTTGATATAAGGAGAAAACATGACAGTTTCATAAATAAGTAGTACTGATTTTGGATTTTGTCGTATAGGATATTATTTAATTTGAAAAATAAACAGATAGTTTAAAAGCCAACAACAAGAATATATAGATCTTAAACGTATTCCTGGTTCTTTAATGCCATTCTGTGGGGAAAATTAACTTTTAAACTTTAAAAAAAAACTTTTTAAGCTTTTAAGAATGGTATTTATTAATACACTATATTCAAAAGCATTATCTATTTATCTTTTTTTTTTTTAGCCGCTATCGAGAGCCATTGTAGAGGGTCCAAAGAGCCCCTTGCAGGTTGCAGACCCCTGAATTACAGATAAGGAAAACCACATATGGAGCATTAGAATCAAGAGATTTATGCGACTTTGTGTATGCAATGTTGGTCGTGTACATTTGGATATTTTAAAAACTGCTAATCTACTTTGAGGGTAACGTGAAACTGTTTAAGGTATGGATAAAATGTCCCTCCTAAAAAAGAAAGATCCAATAAGCAGCAATTATAAGGACAAAAAAAAATCCTTATAAATGTCAAAGGTCACGGAAAGGTACTGTATGCAAAACGGGTTCCGATGATGATGAGGAAACAGATAAGATGAATTAGTTACAACAAAGTTTTGCAGAATACCTTCTCTAAATACAAAATCATTGAGTAATATTTCTGTTATCTTGTGGAATCCCTGCCTTGATGATCTGATTCAACTCTGAATGGAAAATAGGGTCAAACCAGGTTATAGAAACATCAACTAATAAAATATTTACATGAATATAGAAAAAAATACAGCAAACCCCCAAAACTTGATATTTTCTATTAGCCAACTTAACTACAGGTGTGCAGCAAGTATTTGACACACAGTCAAAAACAGATAGTAGCCCTCAAACTGTGGTAAAAATCATGCGTTCTGATGAGCCCTTGGATTTGGTTGCAGAGGCAGTTAAAGTTTCCAGATCTAATAGTGCTAGTTGGTAGCACTGCTGCCTTGGAGCGCAGGTCCTGGGTGTGAACCCAGTTCTGCGGTCTTTCAACAGTGAGTTTTCATAATCTCCATGTGCATCTATGGATTCTTTCTGGGTACTCCAGCTTCCTCCCATTGTTGAGTTAGTTGGTCATTCTAAATTGTCCTTAAGTATGAGCGGATGCACGACGTGTGTCTCTGTACTGCCTTTCAACAAACTGTCCGAGGCACACACCCCCTCCTTCACCTCATTACACTGCCACTCAGTTTCCAGAATTATTAAATATCTACTAAAGTTCTTACTCTGGTGCACAACCAATCACACTTAAGATAACACCGTTATAAAACTTCATCTGGTAAGCTATAAGGGGCACCTTTGGTAAGCTAATTTGTGCATAATGACTACCAGAGCAGATAGCCTGAGTAATAAACCAACTAATATCAGATTGATATAAGAAAAAGAATGATGTGGTATGAAAAATAAATTAAAAAGTAATACTAAAATGGCAGGTTTTTGCTAAAAATCTGTATTGGTATCAAAATGACAAATATTTTGCCATTTATATCAAGACTGTAAAAGTCAATATTTTGTTTTAGTTTTGCTGCAGTTGTACTAGTATTTCACTAAAAAAGCAGCTTTTAGATCATGTTGGGTTACATTTTTTTAAATACAATAAAATTGTTGCATTTTTGAGCCTCATATAAGCTCACTAGAGAAAAGTAATGATGACTGTGAGTTCATGATTACTTTTGTTCCTGTTGCTCCATGAGATCAAAACAAGAAACAAACTTCTAAATGCTTGGAGTGTGAAAGAAACTAAAAAAGAAAAAAAAAGAAAAGATTAAGAGGAACAGCCTGGGACAAAAGCATCAACTTTTAAAACTATAAGATAAAAACCTTTCAGATCAAGCTCCAGTTGCAGATTTTAACTGCTGCTTATTTATGCTGTGGAAAAGAAGAAGAAGACGAAGAAAAAAAGAAAAGCTTGGCAAGCTACCTTCATCAGGCAAGTAACAGGCAAGCATGGGCTGATTCACAAGAGCTTCACTGTTCAACAAGCTTGTATTACAACATGCAGTTTCTCAGAGTCAGCAGAAAGAGTCATTAGTGGGTGGCATCTTTGATCCACTAATTAAGACAGAAAGAGAGAAAAGACAGTTGCTAGGTGAACATCGGTGGGGTGTGAAAACTGCTCCGCCTGTGGCCTTGTGCACGTAGCTTGTGTGACAGAAGACAACTGATGATTAACAACATCGTTAACTCCATCAGCACAGCAGCACCAACAAGGATTTATGCTTTTTATTGTGAAATACCAAAAAAAAAAAAAGAAGTGAACGTGCAATATATTTTCTTCCAGGTTAAGAGTTAACATCTACAGCAAGCAGCAATGCAGTATCACCTGGGAGGATGAATTAAAAAAAAGAAGAAGAAAAAAAGCTAAATTGCATTAGGATTAGCAATGTCACCAGTCAATTCTAACTTATCTGTACTTCAGTTTCAATCTGGATAAAAACAAACTAACATTTTTCTTCCCACAGAAAATGATGGATTGCAAACACCTGTTAGCTGCAAAGTAAATGCATACATTTTAAGGCTGTTGTTTCAAGCAAAAAGGAAACGATTGCTATATCCAGATAATGACGCATAACCTGGGCCATCAATGTTGTCATACAAATTAGTTTTGCTTTCTTACAATCCACAACTTCTAAGTTCATGTACTATAAAGCCGTGAAGCTGCTTTAAACATGGTCTTTTCACACTATAGAATATATATAAATATACATTCATGATTTGGGTTATTCGGTTTTGCCTTCATTCTTGCCTGCTTGCTAGCAAGCAAAGGTTTATAACCTTAAAACTGATATAGAGAATTTTATATTACAGATTCTTTTTGTGGAGGTGGTTTCACATGATTTATACTTTTCTTGTGCCTACAAAAGGCTCCAAAACTACAGACTTAAAAGTCTAGACCAGAGGGAGTTTGACTTCCCCTGGAGATTTGCCCTGAAATGCTATTTTAGCGTTATGATTTCCTACTTTTGAAAAAACCAAGCCATCGTTAAAGCCATTTGATTAATACCTCCCAAGTGAAAACCTCTCAAAAAAAGATCACTTTTGCTACAGAAATTTTTGACCATTTAATGTTTGTTCAACCTCTGGACCTCAAAGGAGTGAGCTATTCAGACAGAAAGTGGGTAAACATGAGCAGCAGGAGAAGTAAAAAAGCAGGAACAAATTGGTTATTGTGTCCATCTGCAAAGGTAAAAAAATTGTACTAAATTAATTCTTAGATTTTACATATGGAACCCTCCAGTTCCAATAATATTATGACAGAGATTCAAAACAATTAAGAAGGTCCAATCCTTTATAACAACCTGACAAAAAATAAAAGATTGTTCTGCTGAGAAAAAAAAACGAAAAAAAAAAAAAAAACACCAAACAGAATACAAATAGCTCATAAAATGAAAGGGAATTGAGTCTTCCTTTTCACATGCAATCTCTCTGATCTGTAATGAAAATACTTCAATAAAAAAAATAAAAATAAAAAAAAACACACTGGTCTGCCATGTTCTCTTATTATGTGCAACAGCTCTCAGTAGCCAGATGTTATCTAAACTGCAAATATACATCATTTGGCAGCTATGCTAATTTTAGACTCCAAATGAACTCAGAAAGAGGTCTAAAGAAACTGACCTAATCATGCATAAGCAATACCTTTAAATCACTGGAAGGTTATAGTAAATGCAACAATAGAACAAAATCAGGTAATGTTTAAAGGTCAGAGCTATATTTTCATCAAAACACTTTTGTTCAAAAATAATACAGCCACAGAATGTCTAGAGGGCAGAATGGATGAATGAAAGTATTCATTTTACTGAAAAAGCTATATAGTATAGAAAGATTAGTTTTACTAATTTTAGTAGGAGCAAAATAAATATGTATTTATGGTTACAATGCCAACGTTGACAGAAGAGGATTCTGCACTAAAAGGAAAAGTAGGTTGAAGTCACGCTGTGGGAGTTTAGGCATTGCTCAGTGACAGTGCTGAGAAATGACTTCTTCTAAAGGGGAGCATCAGTCAGGCTTGTAAGCATTGGAGCCGACTTAATAAGTAAAAGGGCTCAGAAGCCTCATGGAGGTGGTTGCCTTTTTTACAATAGGCAAGTAAATGTTTGCATCAGCGGACCTGGAAACCAGCCAGCAAATAGTAGCACCACTTACTGGCAGGAAGGACTTATGTTTGTACCCATCTCCTTTAATCAAATTGTTCTGTTAGCATCAATAGGTGGAAGACTTATCCACTTGCCAACACCATTACAAATATACTAGTTAAGCCACTTACAAAGCCACTTACAAAATGCTGGAAAATCTGCAGCTGTTCTGACTCTTTGGAGCCCCTCCCCTACCTGTTGCTGTAAACTGCTGTTAAAGTCTGCAGTTTGGATAATATTCCCTGTAGTCACTGAGTGGAAACCATTGGTGATGATTTAAGGCAAGGCCAGTGTATTTGTATAGCACAAATTAGTACTCTGATTAAGTGCTTTACATGAAATGAATGATAAAATAGAAGAAAAATAAAACTAAATAAAAACATGATAAAAGCAGGTAGGAAAACAAACAAAACAGTTGAACCAAACGCTTAAACTAATGATAACTTCTAAACAAATGGGTTTTTAACTTTGACTTAAAAGAACTCAGGCTTTCAGTACTTTTACAGTCTTCTTGGAGTTTGTTCCAGATAAGTTGAGCATAGGAACTAAATGCTGATTCTTCATGTTTGGTTCTGGGTAGACAGCGTAGTCTCGAACTACAAGACCTGCGTGGTTTGGGAGGGTGATCCAATGACAACAAATCAAATCAAATTATATACACAGTTGCTGAACCATTCATTGATTTATAACCTTACAGAAGGATTTTAAAGCCTATTGTCTGAGCTACACGGAGCCAGTGGAAGGACTTCAGAAGGCTTCAGGTAGGCTCTTTAACAACTGCAGTATGCAAACTATGAGCTGCATGTCAGTTAAGCTGCCGTCTGTGAGCTTGCTGCCCCTGCAGCTAGTCTGTGTTTAAAGACAATAGATAAATAAATGTCATAAATAACATTATAAAAACATTTCATATTGTCCAGGAGGTTTTAACGATAAATTCAAAACAGCCCTGAAAATATCACTAAGGAAGGCAGCACCAAGCGATCATCCAAATATACACCTTGGATGATACATGAACTTCATCTGCTTAAAAATAGCATACAAAAACAGCATTAGGGATGAAATTAAGCCCAATTTACTGCAAAAGTAAAAAAGAAATATAAATGGGAATTTTAAAAGCACCTTTAAAAGCTTGAGGTTATGAACACCCCTTATAGATCAGTAGATTAACTGAAAGTTTGGGTTTGCAACAGAGAAGGACTGATTGCCTCTACTTGTCTTATTTGACCAACAACAACCAGTTGTTTGACCTTAGAGGTCTTGTGAATGTGACATTAAGATAACTAAGGAACCTTAAAAACAACAGCAAAATTTCTGAATCAATCTTTTAAAGAAAAGGCACCAAGAACTAGAAATATGTGTTCCTGTCTTCTCATTTCTGTTGACAGATGAGCAGCAGCATTTTTAAGAGATGTAAGCCAAGAATGGATAGCTTAATTTAACCAACATAAAATAAAATGCAACAGCCAAAGAAAGTTAATATAACACAGACTGATAAATATTTCACAAGCTTTAAGAAGGAAATAAGGTTTTAGCTTAGCATGAAGATATAGCTAAAAAATGTATTGACAATGCAACCAATTTACAATGCATACTTGGAGGAGCCATCTGTAGACTATTCCAGGATTCCTGGCAAAGGTAATTTCATGACTGTAGGGGCTTAAGAGTGCCATGGTAAAGACCTGATATCTTAAATACCATAACCACTGCTTTATTATGGTTGAAGTGGAGAAAGCTAGAGTTCATCTAGGTCTTCGTATTTTCATAACTACTTCAAAAGGTTGTTACTTTTCATCTTTTTCATGACTCAGCAGTTCTATTTAAATGTCAGCAGCAAAGCATTAGAAAGGGATGTTGTATTTCTATAACACAGACCTTAGGTCCAACAAAACCAAAATAAGACAGAGCCTAGGACAGATTCCTCAATATGTAAGAGAAGATCCTGTGTTTTAATTAAGACAGACTATTGTAGAGCTGTTTCTCTAAAGTTTACGAAATGTTGAACAAATTACTTGGATTTAAAAGAATCTGGTTAGAAACTGTTCCCACATCAACAGTTCAATTAATAAGATAGATACCTGTACATTAAAAAAGTTGTTTCAACATCCTATTTATAAACATTGCTGTCTTTTTATGAAATCTGTAGCTGGACAGAAACAGTTCTTTTAAGAATATTGAAGAAAAAGACGAAAGGCTTGGAAATATCATAGGTTCCAAGTTTACGAGGTCCTGTACTATACTTGTAGAAACTTGCAGGCAAATTTTAACAACCTTTTTACCACATTTTGTCCTAAAACCAGTGACATTCAAACAAGCACTAGCTTGTATTTAACATCCACTCAGTCTTAGGGTGATTCAAGTGGGATCTTGATGAGCCCAGATTCCTCAAAAGTTGTCCCTGTATAATCTTAGTGACAGAGGCCAACTGTGCTGATGTTAGTTCTTATGGAGTAATTTTAGAGGCTGGTTTTACAACATTTCAAAGACAGCCAATCAAATGTGTATCACTGCTCTTTTCACTACTGATCCACCATGGACACCAAGAAAGCTTTGTAAGAGTTCTGCTTACAGATTACAGCTCATCAACACCATAAGAGGAACGTAACAAACAGATCAATGACATTTCAAAAATGAAAAAACTGGAGCCAAAAAGTTAGCTCCACCTCAGCTTTTATATTACACACAGTACTGCCAGCTGTACAGCTGTGTGCTGGTTCCACCGGTCTATGCAAATTTTTGACCAGAAACACTCGTATCGTATCCGTCCTATGTATTAATGATGATGCATAGTTGAACTCATGGTGAAATGTGAAGAATCAGCTTGTAGAGATGAAGGTTACTGATAAAAGTTCAGAAATCTGATTCCAGGAAAACTATTTGTGGTTAATCATCGAGAAAGAAAATCATCATGAACTTCAGGTAACACAGCAGAGGCCGCACCTCATTTGCTTAGTAAAGGAACTGTCAGAAGAACACTCCCCAGGCTTCTTTAAGCTCCCATATCAGATGACCTCTAGTGATCCATTAATACATGCTAATGTTAATCAAAAGCCCAGGTCTGACAATGTATTTAATGTCAAACCTCCTACAGTGGCTTTTATCGTTTTGACAAAAAAAATTGATCTGAAATATTGCATTATGGCGCAATATTGTGGGTTTTCTTCAGATGGTAACAGGTGATAAAAACCTCTTTTCATCTTATGTCTTTCCTGGAAGGCCTCTAAAGCATTTCATGAATTTGAAGGTAGCAAAGAATTAAAGATTTATCTCACATGTATCTTACAGCACATTTTCCTAACAATGTGCAGGTCGATATACGTCAGTCGAAAAAATAGTTTGGATTCTTTTCAAGTGGGGTTCTGTGGACTTGTTATCAACAGGCAGTGTCTAGCCTGCAGTAGCCGTCAACTTGAATGACTTCAGTGAAGAAAAGCAGAGATAAGTCCTTTTTGGAGAGTCGAGCCAACATCAGGTCAGACTGGAGTCACTTCCAAAGAGGATTAGTGTCATCTTTAGTCAGCTAAAAACTCTGTTTCTCTCTGGTCTATGTGAATTACTCTACAGATTTGATGGTTTGGCAATAAAATCTTTGATTATTTGCTTTCTGAATCAGAAAATTGATTGATCATTGTCCAATCTCTTAAATAAATACAAATCAAGAATTTTAGCTTTGGAAATCTATTCTGTTATTTCTACCGATTCTTTTTTGCCAAACTATCTCATTCTCATTTTGACTGAAAGGGAGGAACTGTGAAGATTACAGTTCTTGCAGTACTGCAAGTGAAGAGATCAGAAACCCACATATTTCTGATTCTTTTCCATCTTTCTGGCCTTCCTTCCTTCATTAATAAATGTTAACCTGTTGAGGTGAACTTAAATAAAAATAAAAATCATTAAGCATCATTAAGGCAAGTCCATGAAATTGGTCAAATATAAAACTCTCATTCAAAACATGCATGCATCAGACTCCAAATGCAGTAGGTTTCCAAATAATGCATCAAGCAGTCCTTTGTGAGTCTGATATTAACGTTAAAATATTCAATTGAAGCTCCGGTAGTATTTCTTGGAATGTTGTTCTACTGGACTATGAAACTCCACTCTGATATGAAGTCTTTTGCTAACTCTGACGGTGCTTTTCATTGTTCCTTCAACTAGACCAGCTTTCCTCTCTCTGAACCCAAAGCATGAAGCTGCCATCCTGATGTTTCTTACTGCGGATTGTTCTGGAGTCTTCTGCAATGTTATTTTTCCATCGCATTCACTGAATTAATTTAAACATAGTCCAGAATCGTATTTTCAATTTTCTTTTTTTTAAAATGCTCTCATGTTTACCAAATCTTATCTGTCTTAAATGTGACCCCCTCATTCATTGTGGCCAATTAGAGGATTTTTTTTTGGCATGTTGTAATTCTATTTTCCTTTGGCTATTTGTTTCCTTTTAAAACACTTTAAATATATTTTGTATGAATGGTGCCATTTCCAAAAAAAAAAAAAAAAAAAAAAAATTTGGCTTTTTTTTCAGTAAAGACTCTCCTCTAAACTGTGTTCACTATGGTTCATAAATAAACTATCAAAACAATATTTTTAGACTCATGTTAAAATACTACTTTATTTTCTCTGTTTCAGACTGCTTGTTGTTGCAAAAAAAAAAAAAAAGATTTGAAATGTGAGGGCATTGAAAAATGTTTGGCTCATCTGTGGTTATTTGGAGGGTTTTATTTTTTGAAGCATAAATTTTAATAAAATGTTTATATTGAAAAAGGATGTACATTACATTTACATTAGATCTGGGCTTACCTTAGCGTATGCATTACATATGCAGATAAATGACGTTCAGGAAGCTCAGTGTGGTCAGGTCAATCTGCTCAGACTATGGGAATTATGAGCTACAGAAACTGCGGTGAGCACGCTGTCTCAATTGCCGTCTCTGACTATAAACCCCCTGGCCTCGTGGCGATCAGAGCAGCAGATGCTCTTTTAACGCCTCAAACCTTTGATATCCCATGTGCACATGTACGCCACATCGTTCACACATGCAACACTAAAATGGGTTGATTTCAAAAGGTCATCTTGTCAGAATGTAAACCACAGTTTAAGCTGACAATCGTCAATGGTGTAACTGGAAACATCAAAAGCAGGCAGGCCGATATCAACGGTGAGCATGAAAGGGGTGTTCAAAATGCCAAGTTGGTTTTGGTTTTGTAGTAACTACAAAGAGGATCTATGCACCATGAATCGTGTAATAAAAGCCAAGGGGAGGTTATAAATGCAAAACTGATGAAGCCTTTGAAAACACATACAAATTACTTTTCCTCTGCAATTCATTTTGCTTCCTTAAAGAACCTCTTCGTATGCACATTCTAAGGCATTTAGATCTATGTTGTTGAACAGAGGGTACCTTTACATGTTGGACCATAAAAAAAAAACACTTTAAATTTTAGAATTGAATTTACTCAAATTCTAAAGATTATAAGGTAGGATATTTTATTTAGAAAGGCTCCTTAGCATGAGGTTAGATTGTCAAACATTTATAAAAACACATAGGATTTGCAGTCAGAGAAGAAAAAAGCATCAAAAGCAAATAAACGATTTTTAAACAGCAATGTAAAATCTAAATCAGTAAAAAGAAAATTCTGCTTCCTATGTAAAAAGACTAATACACTACTTTTAAATAGAGAAATAAACCTTAAGAACAGACATGTCGATTTTCCAGCACTGTATCTAGTATATAGTTGTACCATTTTCCCTAAAGCTAATGAAGTGTAGAATCACTGGAGATCTACAGCTATCTTCTTGAATCCCATGTAAGGTTTGTTACATGTAATTAAGCGTAGGTCTTACATAAATTACAAACATATTTAAAATATTTCCAGACCAGGGAATATCTCTAATGTACAGAGGAATCTGAACCCACTCAAAACTATTTTTTCCCAGCGCAAAAAAACACAGTTGGTCAGAAACACACCAAATTAGGTAACAAATTGAAGCAGGTACCCTGGGATATTTGAATTTTCTCTTGAGTGATGCATAGATTGGATGTTATTTGTACAAAAGTGAAAAGATGTCATCCCTTTTAAGAAGTCCCTAAAACCAATCCTTGAGGAACCCCATAAAGAAAACTGACAGAGGAGCACAGAATCATGCAGACAGAGAGGTTTGATTTGTTAGAAAAACTTCAGAGCTTCTCTTGCTCCATATGAGATAAATTAATCATTTTATAGTCCAGTTTGTAAAATGCTACATCTTACCCTTAAAAGACAAGGAAAGCACAGCGACCCAAACCAGCAGCTGAAAGGCTATTATAACATATTTGAACAGAGCAGACGGCACTGTGCAGTGATTTAAAACCAAAGTAAAGACATTTCAAGACTGTGACAACTGTGGCATCAAACCAAGTTTAAAGCGGAGGCTGAATAACTGTATCTTTAAAAACTGCTCGGAGATCTCTTGAAGAACGATGAACCCAAGCACAGACTGTCACCTGTGTGTTTTGCTCTCCATTGCAACTAAAACCCTAATGAATCGTGTAATTGCAGCTATTTTTGACAGATGTTGGAACAACACATGCATTTCTAAAGACCAGCTGAGCCATGCAGGAAGAAAGACAGTTGATGAATAAAATGGATGTGATACATTTCTAAATACGAAATGGATCCTAACGCATCTAATGCGTGTCGTGTTGTATGGCACCCTTTGTGATGGAGGAGGGAGTGGATGTGGAGCTTAGTCAGCAGGAACTCAGGGTAACTTAATCACTCTCCCTCCTTTAAGAGTCTGAAGGACCAGAAGGTTTTATACGACCAATAGTATCAAGTAAAAAGTAACAGTCTTTGCTTCATCTTCTGCTTATTTTGACATCTTTGAGACCAACTGATCAAAACAGAGGAATAATAGCCACATTCTCCGAAAAGAAATGCAAAAGAAAACCTTTCTGAAACAGAGGATGAGGTTTCAACACATGAGCTTTAACACAAAAATCAACGTATTAAAACTTTATAGAATAATGTCTATATTTTACATATAAAGATAAAAATAAATACAATAAAATCTATATTTTTTTTCTTTTGGAGTATTTCACCGTCCTTTGATGGTTCTTCTAGCTCTTCCTTAGTGTACAGAAATTAGCTTCTTTCACTTTAACTCAGCTCTGTGACATTGACTCAGCCATGTCTATGCCCACAGTTCATTAAATTCAGTTCAATAGAGCACAGAGCCATAGCATCGCAACCTGTTAGCTACCGAATAGGCCTGAAAACAATCTGGGGAAAAATAATTGCAGCCATGAAGCAGTGGAGCTTATAGAGATGATTTTTTTTTTTAAATATATATTTTGGATGCCACAAGGAGCCATTACAAATCATGGGGTGGTATGCTAAAACCAAAGGCAATTAAATAAATGAAAAAATGCATCATCATCTTACATTCTGTGGCTTTAAATTGCCATAAAAGGGAGAGTAAATAAAAGGAACAAGATCATCTGCACCACAGTCACATTCAAAGTATTGAAATGAAACTTTATTGAGAATAATATGTAAAGTTTCTTTGCCAGGTCTGCTTATGCTAACCCAGTTGACAAGCAGTACAAAAAGAGCGTGTGATTAATTACTGGCTAGAAGAACTTCAGTCATTCCTTTCACAGCTCATTTAGCTTACGGACATTTTTATCCACCAAATAGCTATGTGGTTTTTCTCGAATAAAATGACATGTAGGTATAGTCTACCTCACAGAGTTTAAAGAAATTACAATATTTCTTCACATGTACTCTGTGTGAAATATACACATTTTCATATGTTTTTGGTTCTAAATTTGAGAGCTACAGTCATTTGTAAAACTTTTAGTTTCTGTTTCTCTTTTAGAAGGCTGAAGTCTCAACTTGACAAACATCATCCACATGTGTTTCTGTCATGTAATGACATCCACAAGGCTGAAAGATGTCCGAATTTAGCACAGCAGTCTGGACCTTCTTTTCTACCCAAAATGGTCTTTATACTGTTGACCTTGCGGAAGGAGAAGGGTCAACAAGAGGAACAGTAGGTAGGAGATATAATCAGCATTATTCGGAGGCAGCGATGAATAGGAATGCCAATTCTTTTTCACTCCAAGTAAAACAGTTTAAAGTGGCTTTAGGGCATGTAGTCAAACTGTGAAAGGAGCTCGTTCTCAAACAAATCCAGAGGATTTGTGCTGAAGCCTTCAGCTAATGTTGCTCTCTTTTATGAAAACACGCCCAAGTTCAAAATATGTTTACAGTGTTAGATACGGACATACAGGGCCAGATACATGACACAATAAAAATATAGCCTAAATGTAGATTTATCCCTTATTCCAGTATCAGAACCTCAGACTAAAGAATCAGGAAATTAATTACCAGCAAACCCTGGAGTTAGCCATTCCTATAATCTCCTCTCTTCTCTTCCAATTCATCCTACATTGTTACAAAGGCTTTAGGCCTATATTTTGAGATTACCATTCTAAAAAGGTCGATTTTGTTTCAAAAAATGATTTCCATTTGTGTAAACTCTCAGTCGTGCAGGTCATGGCAACGAATGGCAACAAATCGGAGGTAATCAGACTTCTGCTCAGTGTTTCTGAAGACGTCTAGACACCTATACAGGAGTCTACGTCAGTTCTGTCAGCTCACACAATCTGTAGTTGCAGCCCTGATGAAAACAACGCAGGAAGACGACAGATTGATCATTAACTTACATCTGACTTGGAATGTTCTCAAGAGAATTGACCTCCCTACTGTATCAAAATATCAGCGCTCCAACAACAGTTGCTCTGGTTGCTTCGAAAGAACTGACAAAGACTCCTGGATAGGTGTCAAAACATCTTGAGGAAATTAAGCGAAAGTCCAGTCACCTCTGATTTAAGCCTGTTGTGTGATTTCTGTGTCAAATTGAACAAATGGGTTTGATCATCCTTCTGTTGAATCATCCAAATTTTACTAATTTGAGTTCACTGGCAGAGTCCTGCAAATTGCAAGTTTAATTTCCCTGATACGTCAAAAATGCAAACTTAACCTTTTGGATATTTGTGATAGTAATACAGAAAAAGCCTTCTTTCCTTCCATGCAGGGAAAAATACAACCTTCACACTTACGACAGGCAAACCTCTGGAATGTTGATTTACTCTCTTTACTGGAATAAAGCGACACCCAGACACTGAAACCCATTCAGTGTCTTTCGGAAGGACAAACGAAGAGTATTTTCTACTGCTGATTTATTGCAATATGAATGAACTTGAAGCAGACTGCAACTATGTGGCCGACTGCTGCTGTGTCTCCTTCATGCACATGAAGGAGACAGGAAGAAGAGTGAGAGTTAGAGGACAGCATGAGGTACATACTAATGAATCCCCTCATTAGCTTTGCTGAAGGGACCAGGAAGACATTCGCCTGCACTGTGAAAAAAAAGAAAATCGTGAAAAATCGTTTCTGGAATGTCACATTTCCTGTTTGTCATGCAACATACCACCCTGCACTACTGCTCGGAGAAATCCTGACAGCAACCTTAAGAGTATTCAAGCAAAACAGATATTTGCGCTGTTGTGTTGACAGGCTGGAATAATACCTAAAATGATACGATTGAGCTACTATCGTGTTCATCTACCTGTGCAGGCAGGTTTTTGTTGATAGTGGCAGCTTACTGGAGGAGCCCAGGATTGTGGTATGAAAAAAGACGTTCACGTCCTGCCATAGAGTATTGGTTAGGTTTAAGTCTCGATATTGACTAGGCCATTATGACACATGAATACATGTGATATACATCTTTCCACTAAGATTGTGGCTGTATGATCGAGGATTAGCTTCCTACTGAAAGGGAACCCCTGCTTCACTCACAAGTCTTTTATAACTTCTAAAAGAGTTTTCCTACACAATTGTCTTGTACTTTGCTCTATCCATTAAATCTGACAAGCTTCCTTTGTCCTGCTTAAAAGAAGCATCCCCATTGCATGCTACTTCCACCGCAGTGCTTTAAAACAGAGATGCTGTGTTCAGAGAGTTGGCTTTCTTAGACACAGTGTTTTTTCCATATACTTTGCATGCAGAGGGCAGAATCTTCCATGTTTTGCTCGGCCCTTTCGGCTTCACACAATCACCAAACCCTTATTTGTGCATCGACTCAAAAGAATGGGCATTAATCGTGCAGAGTGCTTTGATTATTCCTTCCTCAAGGCATCTCCACAGAGGTACTCCAAAACCATTTGAGCATCCAACTTGACATCGTATATCAAAAACACACTTTAAAACCGGGAGTCATTTAACACTTTACGCTCAGTCTAAAGGCTCCAAGAAACGTCAGTTACTTTCAGACTGTTCGTGTTATGAGCTGGCTGCAGCAGAGGGAGCATCTACAAGAGCAGGCCTGTGTGTGGGCAAAGAGCTGAGAAACATTTGTCTGATTCTATGTGCACGCATGTGTGTGTGTGTGTTCCAGCGAAAGTCATTTGTCACCACCAACTGCTCGTGGATTAAGAGCAATATTGCAACACAAGCTGTACACGGAAATTAGCCAACAGGCCCCACTTCCTGTCCTGCTGAGTCAGGGCCAATCAGTCAGACACACACACAGAGTGAGTTAGAGAGACGGTGGCATGTTCGAATAATCATGTCTTTGCAAGCAGCAGCTCTGCAGACAAGCTGCAGCTGGAGATCCACATGAGACCTCTCACATACCCCAGGGGGAACGAAGCCATAAAAAAAGGCAAAGCTAAGGAATGAGGTATTGATTAGAGGATATTGATATGGCTATGCATTAAAGGTCAATCTCCTTCAAAGTCAGAGGTTTTGCTGTGAAGAATGTAGATGTTTACGTTTAAATAAACTTCACATCCATTCTCTCCGAGTAGGATTAAATAAAAGTGTATTTAACTGTGAGCCAAAGGGGGCAGAAGGGATCTAAATTTCTATCAATCAAAACTGAAGACAATTTTCTTGACTTCTATTGGTAGCTGAAAGAGAGATTATCAGAATCAATCCATGGCACTGAATGGTCGGCCTTGAAAAAGTAATCATGTCCCTTATAAACTTAATGAACTTCATTCAATTTTATAAAGGTTCTTAAATCCGATAGACCTACAGGACATGGTTTATATGCTTAAGTATAAAATGACTTGGCTTTTTAGCTGGAAATCTAAAAAGTGTGGTCCATTTCTACTTTGCACCACTTCTGGCAATTTACAGCTGCAGGTCATCTAAGGAGAGAACATTTTGCACATTCATCTTCGCAAAACATGGTCAACCTTCAGTCAGAGGGTATATGTAGCATCAGTGAACAGCGATTTTTTAAATCTTGAAACAGAAACGAAAAGGCAAGCATCCCCACATCATGATTCTGCCACTGCCGTGCTATGCAGTGGGGTTGCCCTGCTGTCTTTTAAAAAGTTAGAAATCTTTTCACAGATTATATCAAAGACAGGGTGGAACCTATTTACCAATTAGGCAGCCTGTAAATGATTGCAGTGGGTTTGATCTAGAGGCTTTTTGCAGAACTTCATGTTGGTCTCTTATTAGGGTCCCAATAAAATAGATTAAGGTTGGTGGCTGTTGCAAGACTAAATGTGAAATAATAAAAAAAAAAACTCTGAGTATAAATACTCTTGCAAGGTACAACCTCATTACCTTTGGGCCTTTTAAAATCATAAAACTAGCTTTATAAAGAGGATGTGGGTGACCTGTTGAATATGATGTTATAAAACATTTCCTCAAAAGCAGCTGGCACATGTGCAGAGATGATGTGACTGATTATTGTACTATGAGAAAGATGACAACAGGCCCTTTCACAGGGTATAAACAGTAGTGGTTATTTCTCAGGATAGATGAAGGGTTTGTGTGCGATGATTAAACACATCTGTCTTCCATTATTCAAGGCTCATTCTAGACTAACTTTAGCCTTCATGTGAGCCCAACCTTCCTGTATGCTTTCTGTTGATGGTGTAAGTCTTAATCTGTATCCAGTCCCATGTTATATGGTTTACCTGCAGGTTATTAGAATCTATGCTGGATCTGTCTGTATTTTTCCATAAACATCTGTGCTTAAGAGAGCCGTTTTCTCTTGGCTGAAGTAATTGCATACCTTGATCAGACTGCTGCGTCGAGGGATTGCCGATTTTGAAACGGACTCCGAACCCGTGGACTCCCACGTTGGGGATTCGCAGCTGGATTCGTTTTGGACCTTCCTGGCGGCGTCCGACGCGCTGCAGCTTCCGTTTGACACGGGCTCTCCTCCTCGGTGCGCCTCCACGCTCATCCCTGCGCTGGCTCCGCCGCACGCTGCTCTCCAGCCTCCAGCAACCGGTGGACCCACGTCGTTCTTCTTCTGCGACCCGAATTCAGACATGGAGGAACTACTTTTTTGTTTTTTTTCTTCTTGGTTTTTGTCACTTCTTATGAGAGGCAAAGGGGCTCCCTACGCAGCTGCTTCGCACACGGACGCAGGCGTGCCATCGTGTGAAGTGAGCGATCAGTGAAACATCAAGAGAACAGGAAACGTCTTTTTCTCTCTCCCACCCTCCCTGCCTCTCTCTCTCTCTCTCTCTCTCTCTAACTAAAAGGGGGAAGGCGACTAGAAGCTGGGGCGACAGCAACACCAAACAGCGACACACCTTCCTATCCGTCACCGTCAACATTCCTCACATCTCCGTCACAGCTGGATGTGCGCCTGCGTAAAAAGCACTTTAACAGCTCGGGGCTGATCTGCTTTTCTTTCCAGCTGCGCGTAAAAATAAATAAATAAATAAAAACCTCAGTTCTGTCTGAAGCCTGATGGTGGTGACTTTTGCACATCGATTTTTGGGCTCTGCTTGAAATTAAACATCCTCCGCATAGAAAAAGCTTACTGAGGGTGAGAGAAATCATCACCATATGTCACTATGCTGAAGATGAAATGTATTTTTTTCCTTTTGCTTCCTACAGTTTTTCTTTCCAGTAAATCAGTTGTAAGTATTTTTGTTTACTTTACATATTGTTTTGTTCTTTTGCAAGTAATCGTTTTCTTAATCTCTAAATAAGAAAGAGGTGGTTGAAAACAATTGAGATAAATTAGAATGGTCCAAAAGGCTGTTTTACATTTAGCAATAACAGTTTCCTTAATCTCTACCTGGTTGTAGAGTGGTGGAGTTTTAAGCACCATTTTTCAGTGAAGTTGCATGGAGGTCATGAGTTCAAATCCTGATTTAACAACTCCAATCTGAGATATTAAACTCCTGGACTGAAGAAAAGAACTGAGGAGTGGGGTTGTCTGAAGAGACATTTAAATGGCACTGGCAGCAGCATATATACATATAACTCTTCAATCCTACTGCAATTTATTTTACTTTAAAATTACACTCACCTGTGTATTCAGTTTTATAGGACTATTTAAACACAAACAGAAAGATAAGGACCTCCTTCTGACTCAGTCAGATCCCACAGAAAAACAAAGCAAAACAAAATCCCTTAAAAATTCAGTTGTGATTGTGGTAAACAACTGGACAAATTAGGCTCAATATAACCTCATAAACACAAATGAAAGGTTGTTTTTCAGTATCATTACTCATCATATTTGGATTAGCATAATTTAATAACTGCGAGAAGTTATGCAGTAGGATTTTGCTGCTCAGAAATAAAACTGAAGGAACATAAATTGTAATGGAATTAACAAAAGTCTGTTGGGGGTGCAGTCGGACTGCAGATTTCATCTGTTATATTTGTACAACATTCAAGATTACAGTTATTTGCATCATGATCATTGGTCAGTAGCAGATATATCAGATTTACCAAGGCAGTCAAGGCGGGGGCCATTGTTTCTTTCAAGGAGCCACAGAACAGAATGAAACAAAAAGCAAGGCACTAGTTCCTTATTTGATAAATGAAGTGAGACACAGAACCAAACAGCCACGTGCACCTCTGGAGACCCCAGATATCAGATGAAAACTTTATCTCAATATGTCTGAAGCTAATATTGAAACACCTTTATTTTTAAATGTTATTGAAACAATAAAACAAAGATAAACATTAAAATAGATCCAAAGGATAAGCACATACCTTCAAAAGATATCTAATTACTCTTACATCTTCATACATGCACAATAACCGGGGCCAGGACCAGTTCTACAGGGGTGGGATTGTCCCTATTGGCTTCTATATAGAACCGCCCATGCCTAAGGTGGCTATATATAGAGTAGCTACTAAGTCCAGATGTTGCCAACAAAGGAATAAGCCTTTTATTTTCTGTTTGATTTAGTAAGTCTGATCTCTAAAAATGTTTAATTTGTATGGTAGTTTCTGGTAAAGAAACAAAACAATTACCCATAGTCCTGACCTCCATTTAGTATGGATATAATGCCCACAATCAGTTTCTTCTGCCTCTCTACAAAACATGCAACACCAAAGAGCTGCCAAAAAATAGAGAAACAAAAATTGTAGGTCCATGTACAGCTGGTAGTTTATACCAGTCTATTAGGGAGAAGTTGGATATGAGAGTGACAACTGCTGCTGAAAATGAAAATAAAATACCCATCAGTCCCTCTGAGCCTGGGGCTCCATGGAAGCCTATGCCTCATGGGATGGTGATGATCATGAAATGAGGACAGGTAAGCCCACAGCAACAGAAGAGAGGCTTGTTACTGCCTGAATGAAATTAAGACCTCATTTACCAAAAAAAACAAAAACAACACCTTGGACTATACTGTGCAGTAATGCTGCAGTTATAGAAGTCATGAAGCTGCTTCAAGTTTTAATTATTTCCAGAAGGCTACAAAAAACTGTTGTGGGTAGATTAATTCAAGATGAAGCTGTTTAAGATAAACGTGACTCACTGAATTTGGTGGAAGAATAGGTGGGCAAGAGCTGAAGAGGAAATGCTCACATAAAGAGGTAGAAACACAGTTTATTTCCATGCTGAAGGTACTGGATAATTTTCCAGTGCTGATAAACCAGTGGATGGAGCAATAAACGGATGTAAAAGTTTTGAAAAGATCTATCTAAGCCGAGAAATATCCATAGGGTTTGTTTGTAACGGCCACTTTCAAATTTTAAACAAAGCACTGAAACCATTCATTTAATTTAACTAAATAAATAATCCCACGATAAAAATAATTATTTAATGCTATAGAAGCCGTGAGCTTTGCCTTTACTGCCATCTAGTGTTGTGTTAGAGCTGTACGATGGGATTTGGGTGAATAGATTTCTTACAAAAGTTGTCGACTTTACAGTAAATTCCAGGCCCAACATGAGTTCAATACAGTGGTGGTTCTAAAGCAAATTTACCAGGTAGGGTTTTATTTTTCATGGAGCAAAAAAGAGAATGACACAGAGACACAAATAGTTCAAAAGCACATTGTTTAGTATATTAAGCAGAGTACAAAAAAGTTGTACTAAAGTAAATAGCCCTATTTGAACATACTTCTATTAAAAAATAATTTAAAAAAAACGATTAAGTAAAAAGGCTACTGAAGTACCGAGTAACTAAGTAAGCAGATATACTACAACATAATGTTGGCTGTTAATTCCTTTTGCTTTAAAGACCAAAATAAAGTTATTAAAGCAAATAAACAATTGTAGGGAAAAAATAATTCAGGAAAAAACTTTTCAGAATCCCTGTTTTTACATAAAACATATAAAACCATTACTCCAGCGACAATTATATACGTTATACAATAGATTACCTTACCAGATAAATTTAATATTAAAATAACAAATATTGTATATAAAAAGAATACTTATTTTAGTGAAACCCAAATTGTTTGTTTGTGGAAACAGTGCAGGTTAAACTGTTATTTTTATTTAATTAGTAAATTTATTGCAGGAGGGAGAGTAAATGCTTTACTCAAGTAAAAGTAGTAAAACATCATGTTTAATTTATTCAAGCAAAAGTAAAAATTACAGTGCAGCAAAACTTCTTGTAAAAGTAATAATTTGTTAAAAAAAGTTATACATCTCTGAAGGTGAGCCACAAAGCCAAATACCTGATTTACCAGGTGAAAACTTTGATCTTATTTGAAAACAGCTTTGGCAAAAGTGACACATTCAATTTTTATAGAATTTTTAAATTGTTAAGGTAGAACATTAAATTGATCCAAGGAACCAATCAGTTGCAGTCTATTCTGTCAGCTCATGTCATCATAATAAATAGATTTAGTATGTTATAGGTACAGGGGCCATGATTTGGTTTAAACCTGACAATGAACCTGGTCAGAACTGATAGGAGAGTCCTCGAGCTAAGTACAACCAAACCTGGGAATAAAACAAAGTAATGCTAGTTGCAAATACCTAGAAATCAGTGTGGACACTCACCTTTTAACAACAAAAGGACCCCAAAGCAAATCCATTGTTTGAAAATGCTCTTGAGCAAATACTGTTGATCCAGCCAGAGTCCAAATGTACAGTAAATCCAACTGAAATATAAGGCAAGATTTGAAAAGGTTTTTTCTCCATCCAACCGGACTGTAAGTTGCAAAATTTGCAACCATTTCTGTTCCTAGATGCACAGAGCTTATAGAGACATAACTCAAAAGGACTGCACAAGTAACTCAAACTACAGGAGGTTCTTAAAAAGTATCTTTTCTGTTGGACTAAATACACATGTGCACCACAGTTTTGTAATCAACCAATGGGAAAGCTAAGAATCACTATATTTTAAACTGATAACATTTTCTGAGGCATTTTTATTACATATATCCCCATTGAAATATAAACAGACATTTTTAACTTGACAAATGTTGGTAGAATTATTAGAGTTCCCATTGTACACTGACCCAGATCTATCACAATTTTTACTTGGAAGAACTGTAGTCTGCTCAGCAGGTCAGTCACATAGCTCCCTAGTGGTTTAGGAGAGGGATATGACTTGGCTGCTCTAGAAGACATTCTCAAGCTTAGAGGACATAACTCATAATTCTTTTAATTTCCCTTTGGGATAAATAAAGTATTTTTGAATTGAATTGAATAACAATTTACCCCTTGAGAGATTTGCAGATGTTTACCAAGCTGTCACGTACCACCTCTGTAAGTCTAGAACAGAAACAAGAAGAATTATTAAAGATCTTCTGTTTGCACTGCAACAAGACAGTGGTCAGTGTGACATGTTAAAGAGAATAACCTCCTGCCTCAACATGGTGTTCATAGACCCTTCACACAAAATTGGATGTTTATCTAACAGCATCTGAATGTCAAAGTATGCTGGTAGCTTTGAAAAGATGTCCTCTGAAAGGTCCTCGAATACTTCCTATAAAATACACAGGAAGGCAAAGCATGACCAGATATAAAAGACATCAGGTTTTTAAAGGTCATACTATGAAAATTTCTTTTTTTTAAAAGTTTACATTTAAGAGTGATGTTAAATGGGTGGTGAAAGAAATAATCAATGCATTGCTGGAAACATTTAGACGCGACTGCAAATGTCTGCAGAATCTGACCTAAACTAAATGGGAGAAACGTACTATTGGTTAGTTTCATCTAAAGTGGACTCTGCTGTGCAGAAAAATGACTTCAGAGAGAAAATTACACATATTTTAAGTATTTAAAAAGAATATTTAAAATATATTTTCAAAGTATGTTTCCAATTCAGGTGGTGATGTTGATGGCAGATCGAAACTTAAACAACTTCTGTCTAAATGAATGCAGGAGGAATCGTGACACCAATGAACTTCTTATTTAAAAACAAACTGAGATTCACGTCACATGAAAAAGTATCAGAGAAAGAAAAACTATTGTGCAATATTATTAAACAATAAAACGGCTTGTGTAGAAGACGTGAGAGTGTGTGATAGAAGCACACTTTGGACTACTCCAGTAGCAACTACAGGGGTTGGACAATGAAATTGAAACACTTTGTTTTAGACCACAATAACATATTAGTATGGTGTAGGGCCTCCTTTTGCGCCCAATACAGCGTCAATTCGTCTTGGGAATGACATATACAAGTCCTGCACAGTGGTCAGAGGGATTTTAAGCCATTCT
>JAUZNJ010051530.1:0-30311 GCA_034780135.1 Jordanella pulchra | reverse complement strand
ATAGATAGATAGATAGATAGATAGATAGATAGATAGATAGATAGATAGATAGATAGATAGATAGATAGATAGATCATAAAAAAGTTTCAGCTCTGTTTTAAAAGAATCAAGGGTCTGAATGGCCTTCAGCTTGGTAGGTAGGCTGTTCCAGTGACCATGTGTGGCTGAGTAAAAGACCAGGACTTCCATGGTGAAGAGCCTGATGTTGGGGACTTGAAGGGTGTTTTTTGATATGAGGGTTTATTTCAACTGTAGGCTGATGAGTTTTTGTACGGGCATGTCCATTGGTGCATTTATGAGTGAGTAGCATAAATCTGGGGATGAGACGGTAAACCAGTGCAGTGATTGAAAGATAAGGGTGGTGTGCCCTGGCGGCACTGTTCTGTGTATATTGCAGTGTCTAGATAGTTTTGTCAGGTATCTTAATTATTAGGACGGGCTGCACCGACACTAAACTTCTGTTTGGAGATTAAAAAATAAAGAAGAATTTAGTTGAATTGAATTCCCCGTTACAAAAGTCCAGCCTAAAGGAAATAAAGTCATGATTCAGTTGTTCTGTTGCCTGCAGGGATAGAATGCAAGTTTTGAAATATTGCAAAGACTTGGAATGAAGTTTTATACATATGTTAATTGTGGTTGCTGAAAGGTCAGGTTCATTGCAGTTTTGATGATCAGTTGTGTTTCATTAGCATGATAGTGGAAGGAGAGCTGATGTTTTCAGATGACTTGAGCAAATGAAAGCATTTAGATGTTGAAAAGAAAGGGGGCAAGGATTGAGCCCTGGGGTATGTCGCAAATGACATCTGAAAGATAGGACCGCAAACAAACAAGCTTATTAAGAAGGTGTAGGAACTCATGTAAAACCTCTGGAGTTGCCAAATTAGGCAAGGCAACTTTATTTATATAGCACCTTTCAGCCAAAGACAATTCAATTCATTATCTTTTTTCCTTTCTGACATTTCTGAGGAACCTGAACTCACCTTTTCATCTTTTCATAACAGGATATGCAGTAATTCTGATTATGTGCTTGTGTTAAATTACGTCTGTTAGTAGCAGTCTGCTTAGTTCATTACAAGCAGATACATGGAGTAAATGCTCAGGCAAACTGTACTTTTTTTTTTGGAAAGGTTTTTTATCAGTAAGACTGTTCCATTGTTGCAAACTCTGACTGGCTGTCATGGTTGTGGGTTATGGGGGTGCAGCCTTAGGGAAGGCGAGGGCTTGGAAAGCCAAAACAGCTTGTATAGAAGAGGGCTAAATTAGGAAGTTATTGGTACATGTTGTGTGCCTAATCTGAGAGGCCTTTTCCTGTACAAACAACAAAAACATGCTGGTTGTGCTGTAAAGTGGAAGCCTAAACCTCACTGAGGTGGTTAAGGGCAAGTTCACCCATCTGTTCATGTACTGTTTGAGAAGATTGGCTTTTTAATGTGCTCTCCTCTATAAAGACCACAATTTGGTAAATCGGTAGAAAATTTTTTTTTATGTTGGGAGCACATATAGATATATATTTTTAATTGGATCATCAAATTCACGTTTAACACATGACTTTGCATGAAAACCAACCTTATATATACTTCCTAACTGCCATGGTTATTTACCAAAACTATTTGCCAATTTTACCTTAAATCCTAACTCTAAACTTAAGAGAACTATAAAAAGTCCTTTGATTATTTAATGTATAGATAGAAAGTTTAAATAGAGCCACACATTACATTTTCTGAATTTTCTACAGAACAAGAGTGGTAGCATTTCATGTGAAGACATCACAGGAGCTGCAGTTCTGCAGAGTTGCAGTGAGCAAATTACAGACTCTACAAAAGTTATCAATAAATACGGGCAAGATTTTAAATGTCTTTTGCGGATTACTGATCCCATTTCTGTTCTCATTGTTCCATAGCTTGGTTTCCTATATGCAATAAAATGTCAAGTTTATATCCCTGATTATATTGCACAAATGTTTGAAAGCCTGTTTATCTGTCAAATAAACATTATTCATTGACACCACCATTTGTTATGTTCAATAAACATTGCACAGGAACACGCACAGTGATTTAGACCCTACTAAGCTAATAACACTTATTAAGTGAATAACAGGAAGCTGCAAAGCACATTGAAGATTTTTGTTCAGATCGCAGATTCTCTTACAATGAACAGTGGGGAAGTTTAAGATATTTATTTGCAGTACAAATACAATTCCAGCAAGTCAATGTAAGAATCAAATTTTGCTCCATTGTTTTAAATTAGCTGTGGTAACAAAAAGCCCAATGCCAGTGAGCATAAAGTAAAGCTGTTCGCATTCAGAGCTGATGAAGCACAGTTTCGTCCTGCAGGAAAGAAGAGGTAGAATTTATCACAACTGAACTCACGCTAGTTTGACACAAACAGAATAATTACCAGAAGAATGCTCGCACAGTTTTCTAAGAAAAAAAGAAACAACAAGCACCTCTGAGCTCCATAAGGACGTCTCCTTCATACCGTGCCAGGTCAACAGCATGCCTCTGCTCCGTGTCCAGCTCTGCCCACTGCTCCTCTGTCACGGCCCACGCCTGCTCCACATTCAGCCACGATAACTGTTCTGCACTGAACACCACCTGCAACACAAAACAAAAAAACCTTATAAAATTGTGGGCAAGCTATTGTCATGTAGAGCCAAATTTAAGTTAGCTGTAGATTACTATTTTCAAAGGAAACAGTGTCTTTGTATTGTTTCAGACAATCGTTTCAATCTTCTATAAAATATGGCCAAGTATAAAAAAATGTTTTATACATATAAAATAAACATTTTTAAAAAAAACTGACTGAGGCACAAAGACTGTCTGTCCACCCGGCTTTAGGATTAAGGATAAGAACTGATAGAGCTGCTGGGAGGGTAAAAGGTTTTCATATCAATCCAGGCTTTTTGCAGTTTAAATGAGTTTTTCTGTCTTTTAATCATCAAGTATTTATACAGGGGATATCTTCTTTACATCTCTGGTCAGATCTGATCCTGTAGTATATGAGATGGGAACTATAGCTAAATGCAAGTCATGGGTGTAATTTGCTCCTTCCTGCTGGACTGATCGACACATTTGTATCTGAACATATGTTGTGTAATTTAAGTGATGAATCCAGAGGAGAAGGAGAGCAGATGGTCCATCAATAAACCAATGCACCACTATAAATTAGAACATCACGGAAAATTCAGGAATTTGAGTATCTTGATTCACTTAGTAAAAGACATTATGTAGAGTAATTAAAGATAGATTAATCCCTTCAGACCTTAACTCTTATCAACAATAAAGATTTTCTGTTTGCAACCTCTGAAAACATGACTTTAAGAATTAGAATATAAGGAAAGCTGGACTTTATTCAAGTCTATCATAAATAATTGTATCCCTTCATTGTTAGTTTATAAAATAGACCCTGTCATCAATGAAGGCCTGTAAATTCATTAGTAAATTAATAAATAAAGAAATTTATCGAAATAATTTAAGTATTTATTTTTTATTAATTGAAGAATTAGTTTAAACATTTATGATCAGTTTAAAGTTTAGAAAATAATTAGAGGAATTTATTAACTTTTTTTTAAAATTTAGAAATAATCATTTGACAATTTCATGAACTGTGAGCCTTGCAGTATCTTTACTCCAAGTCTGCAGTTTCTAAAGGCTAAGGCAAACTTTTCTGCTCCCACCATAACATCCCTGTTAGCCAGCACTGATATTGCAGGTTCATTGCACAAACAACGCTTTAATAACAAGTGTAACTCACTGCCATCTTTTTCGGAGACATCAGTGCCACAGCTTCAGGGGTGATTCCATCCATTTGTTCTCGCAGCAGAGCTGACAGCACTATATCAGGCAGACCCGCTGGAAACAGGCACAAACACTGTAGTCAGGTGAATAATGTTTCTCCTTCACTTTAAGCCTCTGGGATTGTTTTAATTGGACCTATCCTTCCAAGAGCTGCCATTTCCAGCCGTAACCCCTCTTGCTCTTTGAACATAAACGAATTTTAAAAGTTTGTGCACAGAAAGTTTGCACCCTGAGGGATACTATGCTCCACTGTACCTGCAAGTGTCCCAATTTCGGTGAAAATCTCAGGCCCCCAAGCACTGACAGGACCAAAGGCCTCTGCTCTGGCCAAGCAGTTTGTGAGCGCCTCCATCTGCTGCTCTGTGCAGGGCAGGGTCATTTCCCGCAGAAACAGAGCAGCTACACTGCAGGTTTAGAGGAAATGATTACACACATTATCTCCTTCTGAGTAAATGCATGATGACTGACTGAGGTTTGTGTGCATTTGTTCATCCTGCCTAAAACAGATTAAGTATTTATATGACCAACCTGAGGTTGTATGGGCTCAGGCGTTTGATCTCCGAAGGCTGCAGACCGCAGATCAGATGGCCCAGCGTTGCCAAATCAACAACATTTAAATGCTCCACTTTTAGTCTGCTTTTCCGCATCATATTTAAAACCACCGCTCTCATCTGAGAAAGGCAAATATATATCAGCATTTGATAACTATCACTGCATAGAGTTCGGCTTTCACCAAGTTGTAGATCTGCATAGAGGAACATGCCTTTCGAGGAGTCCAGTTCGTCAGTGTGCCCAGATGTGCCAGCACGCCCAGATCAGTAAGACTGGCGTCCTGCAGCTCTCTGTCCCCCATTTCTGTCATCACTGATCCGAGAGCAAGCACCTGATCTGCTCTCAGCTCCCTCACTGGACTGAAGGACTGGATTGAATGAAGCACAGTTCATCCAAAGAATGTCAGAACATTTCAGCCAACATTTGACATTAGAAGGTATCTGTTTTGAAAAATCATGTTTAAAGACAATTTCTATCCCATCTGACTCATTTTACAGAGTCATTAAGTAGCTGGTAGAGATATACCCCAAAAGAAACAGCAACATGAACCAGGACTGCTGAATACAAAAACACACCACAGTACAAAACTATATGTGCTTTTAATTCGACTTTATAACTTTTTCACACTTTTTTTGGCCTGTTATATAACATCCCAATAATACATTGAGGTGTGTGGTTGTGAAATGGCATGTTAAAATGTTCAACACTATAACAATATGATTTTACTGCTATTATACAGTGAATAAGTTGTGTTAGAGATAGATGTAGGAATGTTGACTGTGTGCTCTGTTATATGTAAGAAGGGTTTTTATATTCCTAGTTATCTTTTTGGTGTGGCCTGGAGAGTGGATGTGGTATTGATTCTGTGCAACTGCAGACTCTGAGAGAGCTAGATAAGAGTCCAACGGCACATAGCTGTATGATATATATATAGAAGGGAAAACTTCACTGAGAGCAACACTGAGGTGGCCCAGTGATTTCTCCCTCATGAATAAAAAGGACTGAGGGTTTCAATAGTTGTGTATTTTAATGTTTTTATATATAAATTAGGGAGGGAGGACGTTTTGCTGCAGTCAAAGATTGGCTGCAGCCTCTGAAGATCTCTTAAATAATGGGCATTTATTTATCCTGAGTGCAAGCTAGAACCTGTGTTATCAGCACTACAGAACATATCGAATTCAACATGTCATGGGAGAAACAACGAGTTCAAACATCTTGCAGATTAAATCCATATGAAGTGCCGTTAACGCTGTATTGTCTGATGTTGGGTGAGTTTTTCTGACCTGCCTGAGTTTCAACCACAGGGAGCGTCGCTGCTTGGAGCTCAGAGACGGATCCTGACCAAAAGCTTCCACACACTCCTTCAGCTGCTCTATGGACATACGGCGGAGCTGGGTGGGGGTCCAAGCTGACGGGAATGTTCCTCTGATGTCTGCACAGCTCGGAGCCGGCACTGAGAAGATCACAAAGCTTTTATTATAGAACTAATTTTGAATGTAAAATGTACTTCATTGGGCTTATCTGAAGTATGCGTTGAACCTTTTGCCCTCCTGCTCCGTGCTTTGACTAATCCTCGAATTAGGCTCCAGGTTTGCTTTCTGTGGTATTCTTGGTCCACACTTTGACTCATACAGATACTACCGACCAGACTCTTCTCCCAACTCTTTTGACTCACAAGAACCTGCTCCACTGTGCTCTGATTCAACACTGTCTGTTAAAAAAATAGAAACAAGGTCACACATTCAGAGAAAGAATTACTCTGAATAAGATACTGATTTACAAAGATCATTTTGTTTGATGCTCTTACCAGGGGAATGGAGTCAATTTTTTTTGTTGAGAGACCAAAGACCAGCCTGCCCAGATGCTCAACATCCCCAACCTGCCATTTGGATGGATCCCTGGCAAACCGTCATATACATGCTACGATTATTGCTATTTTATGTTTATTGTTATTTTCCACCAAAAACCTAGAACTACGTCTGCAGAAAGTACTGATTCTATAAAGTGCGGACTTTGGTAAAAGGAATATACATGAAATATTAATTGGTTTTCCTCCACTCATAAAATGTTCAGTGTTCATGTAGTGTTGGTTTATCCCAATAAAATGTATTACAATCTGTGGTTTTTACAGAAATAAAAATGCAAATAAGTCTAACAGAGTACTTTTCTAAGCTCTGTATGTACAGTTAACAGATGTTCTCCACACAGAAACCAAAATTTGATCAGACAATGTTTTACCCGAGCAGGTCTCTCTGAGTCAGAAGGTCGCTAATGTCTCTGAGCGCTTCTTTGGGAAGGCAGAAACTCCTCATGTCTTCCAGCCGCAGAGCCAGCGCTCCTCTGTCCACCAGAGCCAGACTGTCTCTGTCCAAGAAAGGCAACAGTGGCCCCAGGATATCCAGAACGGCACCATCAATCTTCCCCTCGGCCAGAGAGGAGTCCTTTGGAACAGAACAAACACGGAGACATCCTAGATTAACTTAAGTTCACAATGTTTTTATTCCACCTGAGTGAAAAGCCATTGAGAGGAATAGACTGCTTCTAAAGCTCTTTCTCCATCTGTTTTTTAAATTAATATTACCAGACCATCACATCATGACTCCCTCTGATTCAGCCTAATGACTTACCAAGAAAAAAAACTTTTATGAAGAGGCTTTTTTTATTGTCATGAGAGCTTTTTATCTCTTCAGTCACTTTTCCATAGATCTGTAATTTCCCTATCTCACCAATTAGCGATTAGAGTTACACCACCATCTGGTTTCTAGTTTCTTTGCTCAAAGCATATTGCAGTTTGTAATAGTTCTAACATCTTGCAGTAAATAAGGTACTTGTGAAGTTACCATAGACACCTTACCAGCTCAGATAAGACCTTCTCAGCTAAATTTGTCTGTTTGTAGTGGGGCAGTCGCAGGAAATCAAGAAAGTTGAGCTGAATGTGGCTCAGGATGCCCCTGATAGATGCATTAGACAACTTGTCTACCATTGTCACTCTGGAAAAGAAACAAACGGTTTCAAATGTTATAGAATAAATATGTAGTGTCTATGTCGAAATACATGGTTTACTTACGGTAAGGTTGCTGCAAACCCAGAACTCAAAAAACTGAGTTCAAGTTCAGGTTGTTTTCGCAGTTCGTCCACAATGCATTTTCGCTAGTAATGCAACAAAAACAGCCTAAACATTAACTCTGAACCATTTGTACATTTGTTACAGTAACATCGGCTTCCATGGCCTTGTGGAAGAAGTTTATCTCTTACCAGAGCAGGTCTTGGACCTCTGGGCAGTTCGCTCACAAACTGAAGCAGCTCAGTAAAATCTGTGTGGTTGATCCAACGCTTCAAAAAGTCACAACTCATTCCAGCGGCAATATGACCCAGATCTCTGTTGGCAGCACAGAAGTCATTGTTGATTATTACTGGCTTTGTGACCTGAAAGTGACTGTTTGGATTGTTTACGCTGCAGGTTAGACTTACTTCACCATCTTTATAGTGACGTTTTTTAATTCATGGATCTGTCTAAACAAAAACTGAGCCTGCGAATAAAAGACACTCTTTAATCTACTGTTTATTACTGTTCATATTGGAGGAGAAAACAAAACAACAAAATATGTGTACAATTTAAAACAACACAGACTTGAAGAATATAATTCCACATAAATATATCTTTTTGTGTTTCTTCCACCTGTTCGTTCGGGTTGCAACATAGCAGGTCCAGGAAGGATCCTAGACATAATCCCAGGATCTTTCTTCTCTTCCTTCTGGTTGATCCCAAATTTATTGACCAGAAAGGATATACAGCTTTGTCCCTCCAGTAAATTCTGGGTCGTCCCAAAAAGGCAAATTCCAGAAGAGGTGTGCAGAGATAACCTCTACAGAGAGGTGTTGAGGATGAACCCTGTCCAGACACTGGAAACACCTGAACTCGCTACTTTTGATGATAAGTCTCTCTGTTCATTGGCATGAACAGACTTTATGAAGGACAGGAATGAGGAGAAAAAAAAGGGTAGCACAGATAGGGCATCCTCACCTGTGTATGGGGAGCTTGAGCAAACGTGTTTGCTCCAGAGAGGGCACTTTAGTCTGCGTTTTCAACAATTGCCCCCCCCACTCCACCCTCATGTGCACACACCACTGTTTCTGTCTATAAGGCTGGGTCCATCCACCTAGAGGGAGCTCATTTCTGCATTTTCTTTCATCTGAGATCTCGTCCTTTGGGTCGTCTGGACGAGGGTCAGAGTGCAGAGCAAAACCAGAGAGCCTTTTTTATTGTTTTTTTGGTTCCTCTCTTTCTTTATCTCAGTGGACTACATGATTTGTCTGCATTACTCCCTGATCCATCTCTGCATTTAATCGTCCAGGCTACCATCTCTTGCAAACACTTCGAAATACTTCATCTCCTCTGCTTTAGATGATCTGTACCCTAACAGGAAGGAGCAGGCCACCTCTCTGTGGCATTCAGCTACTCAGACTGAGTAACTTACTGCCATATCAGCAGCTGTATGTTTGTCTATAAACTGCTTCAGTGCTTGATAAAGATCACATACAGAAGGGAGCCACATATTCTATGAGAAACATATTAGATGCTTAAGATTTCAAAAGCAAACATAACGTCTATGAAACCTACAAACAAGACCAGACATATTAGGAATGTCGAACATAGTCTAACGTACACTGAGAACAAACTAAACTTTATCATGAGAATGAGGTTGCAGCTGTTAGTTTGGATATCGTTCTTAAAAGAAACCCAGGTACCTCGATAAAATGCCCCAAAGGTCATGACTCTTCTAAAGACCCAAAAACACACGTGGACCAGACAACCAAAGTTAAACAACCATCAGGGTAAAGATCTGGTCCATGGATCCAAGTTCAGGATATAAGCCACTGGCTCTGAAATCCCTGAAATATCTGACTGTGATAAAGAGTGCATTATATTATTAATCAAAAAGTGTGTCGTACATTTCAGCACAAGTGAAAAGGGTGATCTTTATTAAATTAATTCAGGTCTTGTTAGGCTGAGAACAGGTGGTGAAAACAGGCTCATACATTCCTGGCTGTGATAAAAATCCCTTTAAGGCAGCCATTATTAATGTATGCCACACTCCAGCACACTATTGTACTACATCCAAAGTAATTAGCCTGATGGCAGCTGATGCGAACGGAGCATTAATATCCTGAAAGGCTCATCTGAAGCATATCCAATGGGCTGCAGATTAAAGAGAGCAGGAACCCAGGCTGGGAAGATTTTCTTCTTCATCCACTGTTGTTTGTTTCAAAGAAATGTGAGGCTTCACACAGTAGGCAGACTATAGGAGAGTGTGTACCTGCTGAGGGGACCACTGTATGTCTCTGTATGCACTGATGCCTCTCCAAATGGTCCCACCACTCATGGCCTGTATTAGCTTTCTCAGAGGGAGAAAGGGAAGCAGACATTTCGCCTGCTGAGTGAAGTTCCTAGAGTCTTCGTGGAGAGCCTGCAAACAAACAACCAAAGAATAATAAAAACAATTAATGCTGCTGTTCCAAATCAGATGTAATTTAATCTCTTTTACTGCTTTATTTGCATGTCTTTAGCACTGGAATTAGAATCACGTCATTTAATATATAGTCCTCAGTGAAGCATCAGTAGGAGAAGAAAGCAAGAAGCTCCAAGGTGACAAAGTAGCATCACCTCCTGCATGGCATTGAATAACATGGCTCTGTGTCCAGGCTTAAGATCATTTTGCAGTGTTCTCCAGCATGGACAGTGGGCATCCTCACTGAAATCAGACCAGTGGAGGTTTCTGAGTGCAGCGGGGAAGAGACCAGAGAGTAACGGCTTCAGGCGGCACAGGTTTCCTACAGTAAGCTGGCAGGAGAAGAGGGACACGGTGCTGAGATCACAGGTGGCTGACAGTCAGTACAAATGTTTTAGACATCATCACTTACGTTACTGTCTTTTGTGATCTTGGATAAAACCTGAAATGCCTGAAAAACAACAAAAAGTGTTTACCATAAAAAAATCACACTTTTTAAAGTTTAAATGTATTCATATTAGATCACCTTACTCAGATTTAAAATGATGTAATTCTACTTCGAATTATATATGTTTGTTTGTTTTTTTACTAAAGAAATGTGATCTGTAGTTTTGTTGAGTCATTATCCAGATAATTATTTTACTGCACTTAGAGAAGCAAGACAAAGACAAAAATACCTCAGACTCAGTCAGACTGGGTGGCGAGCATTGGTGCTCAGCTATTTTCAAGTCTTGGATTTAGGTCTGAACTTTGACTAGGCCATTCTCACACATAAATATGTCCTGCTGTAAACCATTCAGTTTATCCTCTAAAAGTTTTTGTTTGTTTGTTTTTCCCCAATGTTTCTCAGCTTGTCTTTATAGCAAATATGCTCACCTTCCCTGTCCCTTCTAATGAAAAACACTCTGGTGTGTGGGTGGTATGTGTTTTTGGTTATGCGTAGCTGTTAGCCTGTTTAGCATACGGACCAAAAAATTACATTTTCAACTGATTTAACCAGACCACCTTCTTCTAAAATGCATTTATTATTTGAATCCGGCAGCATTTAAGAAAAGGAAAGCAGACTTTTTCTCTTGTATTTTAAGAGGTTTTTCTTCTTATTTGAAAAGCTTCTAAGATAGGACTATCAGGCTTGTGAGTCATGGTCAGGACAGTCACTAGATGGGTCCCTACATGGGGCCCAGATCAGATTGCTGCCTTTAAGTTAGAGCCCTATGTCCTTTAGATGTGGGTAAGCATTTGAATCTGTACCTGAAGAGCTGGCGCCTCTGTTGTTTAGTGTCTCAAGTGAATAATTCTTAACATTCCTCCCCGTACTGGACTGTATAAACAACACCACTGAGCTTCTTTTAAGGTGTTTTCTCCTTGGGATGAATCAGTCTCTGTCTGAGAGAGCGGGTTATGCTTGGAGTATATTTTGAAACTCTCCATGCACACATGGATTTTGTCCTTTTTCCACTATTAAAAAACTAAGTTTGACCTTTTCTTCAGATCATGGGTATCTTATCATAAAGCCCATTCAGGGTATCTACAGGTTTCTTGGTGTGCCTATGTTCCTTATACAGGATCTTGTTCTATAACCAACCACTCCTTATACTTCTCCATTCTTTTTAGATTTTTAATCTGTAAAACACTGAAGGACGACTGCTGAATACATTTGAAAGCGGAAAAATATGTTTTTACAGAAATCCATCAAAATCAGAGTCCGATTTTAGAGGAAACGGAACATCCTTTTTTATTTCAAAGGGAATCTTTAAGGAAAAATATGAAAGCTTTCTGAAAACGTTTTTTTTTTTCTTTTAATATTCACCTCATTATTATACACCCAATGAACTGGAGAAGACACAAAAAGACATAAAAGCAGAATAGACTAAAAGTGAAACTAAAAGTGTGAAGAAGCATTCCTTCCCTGCTGACCTGTGCTGGTGAATATGAGTGAAAACCCGGCTTTGACAAGATCTCCAGCAGACGTTGCGAGGGAAGCGACAGCAGGAAGGAGGCTCCTAACTGGGGAAGCAAACCGCTGAGTGCAGACAGCTCAGCAGAAGTCATGCTGCTAATGTTCAGGCTGGTTGATGCTGCTGGGATCAACCAGGATGACAGCTGTAGTGTCCATGAAACACAGTTAAACCAAGTAAGTCAAGCATCTTATAACATCAAATAAAAACACACTCTAGTTTATGCTGCTAGTGGTTGACATAGCTGGCTGCATGCCCCTCACCCTGCCACTGGCACTGATCAGACCCTTGGAAATGCACTGAGACAACTGCTGCCACAGAGCAGAGGACACAGCTGGGTCCTGGAGATTTACACCCAGTTCTGCTGGATCCAAGTAGCACACCAGAACTCCTAATCTGGAAAAATACTTCTTTCATGACCTTGTTTTTCTTCAACAATAGGTTCAGAGGAATCTTGTTAATATGAGTTTTCAAATGTCTCAAAGCATTTAATGACATCAACAAATAATGAAAAAAAGAAAACATAATTGCATTAACTGATTTAAAGTATTCAAATAAAGATGTCTACTCCGATTTTTTTATCTCTGTAAAATAATTTATTCAGTTACACTTGAACGACAAAAACATAAATCTGTTTGGTTCTGATCCAGTGTAGGCACTATGGTACTACAGTATGAATTCATGGTGGTACTATGGTGACCTGGTCAGGTCCTGCTGCAGCAGAGCAACCCCAAACCTCAAACTCCCATTACCATGTTAAATAAGGCAAGCTCCATCAGGCTAATTTCCTGGAAACCTTTTGATTGATTTATGCCCAACATGGCCTCTGTTATGGAGTCCAAATAATTCAATTGTAGTCCATTTGTAAAAGGAACATTACCAACAAAGTCCTGGTTTTTGTCGATTTCCTCTGGGAAATTTTAGTTTGGCCTTCATTTCTTTTCTTATAGAGAACAATTTCCTCTTATGTTAGTTAAACTTGTGCGATCTCCTTTTTCATCATACCAACATGCTCTTCCATAGCAACAATAGCGGCAGCCTACTGTAGGTCCTTGATGACAAAGGATTTTCTGGGAGGTTGCCTTTTGGGTGAACTTGCTTAGCCTGCTAGATCTGAGCATGTTGGTAGCAGTGTAAAATGTACTAGCTGTAGACTGTTTTCTGTTGAGGATTATTTAAAATCCTTGATTAACATAAAAAAAAACATAAAAAAAGCTGCTATAATCTTGTGTGTGTAATTTTACCCATTTCACATGGCAATGAATGTGTGTCCGAATGTATTCCTCAACAAAGATTAATTATTAATAATATTTGTTGAGGAATTATTATTATTATTAATATACATACTATTTTTTTTTATTTTGATTATTTGTTTTTATTATTTATTTGTCTATAGTATTTGAATACTTATTATATGTAAAAGTTAATATCAAATATTTATATGTCCAAGTATGTTAGAAAACAAATACAATGTTGTTAAGTGTTCCTAATGTTTTCACACGAAAATAAATCAATATAACATAGGGAAGGAGACCTCCAGAAGCATCTTAACGTTAACAAACATAAAAAATCTATCCCACCTCAGCAGGTCATCACCAGTCAGGTTCTTTCTCTTACTAAACAGGGTCCGTAGCACATGGCGGCCCCTCACACCATCTAGACTGCTGTTGCCTATCAGCTCCATCAGAGGAGAGAGCTGAGGATAAAATCAGCAAAATGTTAAAACTAATCATAAAAAGCTTCATTAAAAAGTAACAAAATTGAGAAGGAAAACTAAAAAAAATATCATGAAATGGTTGGAGTTTCTTTCTTAATGATTTTTAAATTGTAGCTAAGATATGTAGGACTGACAGTAAGGGGAGAGATTTGTGCCATTAGAAAAAAGAATTTGAATTTTTTAGAAAGGCTCATGTCATTTACAATTAAATGTACTGGTTTGCAATTGAATTTCATTAAACTTAAACAGAATTTAATGGTTGGAAACTAATTTCATTAGCTTTAAAAAAGGATTTCGTTGCATTGAATGTTTCTGTTGTCTATTTTTACTTTCAGTCCTATAATTCAGTTTCAGTTAAAAAATGTTGTTTCTTGGAGTTGGGTGATCGGGTCCAATAGAGTAAATAAAATCTATAGCTGTCTACTATTCTGTTGCTATGTTCTCTTGTTAAAAAAGAAAATAATGTAGAAAACTAAATGGAAAGGACTTAATAAAACAAGTAAAATAAACAAACAGAAACATTTACGTACAACTAAAAGGATGTAAAAATAGTAAAAAAGGATGCGTAGTAACAAAAACATGAAATAAAATCAGAATATAATATAGTAAACTTTATAAAATGCATGCAGAAATAATAGAAACATTGCAGTCCAAGTTCTATAGACATTGCTCCACAGAGACGCCGCACATATTTAAATATTGCAGATCCTTTAAATACATTTCTATTATAGTATATTCCCTTTAGCATAAACAAAGAAGTCTTCTTTTGTCAGTATTCATTGTTCTTCATTATTCAGGACCACAGTGACCTGGAAGGTTTTATTAAAAGCATTCTGACCTGTTGAGACGTTAGCTGCTGAAAAAGATGGACTGGGAGGTAAGGCAGAAGTGGGAGGATGGAGCTGAGAAAGTATGGAGGCCATGTGGGCACATCGCCCACCACATTCGATTGAAGCAGTCGTTTCACAAAAGCCTTCTTCTGCAGGGACTTCATCTCAGAGCTGTGGTCACGAATGGCTGTCAGGCTGAGGGGCAGCAACAGCAGGGCCATTTGTGAACAGAGTCGCCTTTGAATTAAACATTAAATCCTCTGCCGGTAACTCACACGCTGTCATTGACGATCAAGGAGGCTGGGAAGTTCATTATGTCAGAAATGGACATGAAGGGGATGAACTGAGAAAGATCCACAAAGAGCTCCGGGGTCACTCTGGGGAACTTGTGTATGAAAGCAGAAGTCATTGTTTCCATGGCCTGCAACTCTTGCTGAGAGGCCTGAAAGAAAGAGAAAATAAAACAAATGAGAAAAGCTGAGGCCAATAAACTCCCCCTTCTGATTGTCTTGGATAATATTTCTCATGAGAACCAACAAGAGCAGTAAAGAACCGGTGCTGTGAACATTCCCATAGAGCCAACCTGGCTGGTTTCAACCTGAAGCTGGTCCCAACTTTGATGCATATGTGATATAAATCTCTTTACGGCCTCTTTCTCAGCAGACATCACTACTGAACGAATGCTGTCTTTTGGCATCTGGAGATACTCCTGATGAAATGAAATGGAATCTCAGTGAGCCCATTGGTTCTGTACGGTGCAAATATAGTGGCGAAGAACACATTACCTGCAACAGAATCCTAAGAGCGGATGAGTTACCATTTTGCTGGATGAGGTCCCAAAGGACGGGCTGAAGCCACAGCAGAAGAAAGGTTACAGCCTGTTTGTTTGTTTGCGTGGGAGACAGAAAAAGAGAGTGCATCTTACACTGAAGCAGCTCAGCAGGTCCTCCTTCACGGTGGAGTTCTGCTCTCTGCGCAGGAAAACTCCCACAGTGTGAAGCACGCTCATGGAGGCCTCTGGTTGCAAGGAGGCCCAGGATGTGTTGTCAAGGAGACTGGAAAGGAGGATGGCCTGGCCCAGACCCTGTCTCGCCTCTCGCTCCCCCTCATCCAACCCTGAAGAGAGACCCACCACAAAATCCAGGATACGCAGCACATACCCCAGCGCCACAAAGAATCCCTCTTGCTCTCCAACGTCCATCTCACACACACTTAACTTGTGCATCAGGTCCATGAGCATTGGAGCTGGCTCCACACACAGCTGTGATGTGTCAAACTCATACCGCGCTGGAAGCATGTCAAAAATCCTTTGCAGGAGGCATTTATTGCTTTCCTGCTGTGCTCGCAGATCTGCACAGACGTCTTCAAACTGTGGTGTCAGTCCTACCAGCTGCTGGTAGATTGTAGCGTTTGAACATATGTGCTCTCTGAGTCCCTGAGTCTGTCCACAGAACTCCAGCAGGGTGAAGTTGGTGAAATCTTCCACGGCCCATTCTCTGTACTGACAGGGCTCCCTGTCATCTAAGGTTAGGTTGCTTATTTTGGAGCAGTATGTTGCTGCCCAGCTCCCTTCTGGGAGGGACTGTGGGGAACCAGGGGACCCGGGGCCACACAGAGCTGAGATCAGGACCGAGTTGTTAGGAAGGAAGCAGTTTCTGAAAGCGTCAGCATTGAGCGACCTGTCACCCAGCTGGGCCAGGCAGCTCTCACTAAGCTCTGGAGACATTTTTGCATCTCCTGACAGCTGCACACAAAGATCATCAATGCTTGTCTGGTTAAAGAAATGGAAGTCCTGCGATGCTGCAGCCTGCAAACAAAAGCATGGAGGTCAGCTAACAACATCAGTGAATACGAACAATTTAGATCTCACCTCTAACACACATTTTATCTCCTCCACAGACATTTGCTTTGTAAATGCCATGACTTTAATTCTGGTCAATTAAACCTTTTAAATCTTTACATTTTTTTTTGTTAAGGATCTTACTTTTTTATAAAAACTTGATTCTAATACATAAATGATTATTGAGTTTCAATAGCCAGGACAAGCTGTTGACTTCTACAATTCAGATCTTTTTCTTAGTAAGAAAGAATACAGGTGTGAAACTTTTAGTTTGCTTGGAGACACATTTTTCTTTCTGTAAGCATTGTGCAAACTCTCAAGCAAAAGTTTTCCCTCATTAAAAATGTATCCTTTACCTGCTGTGCTTTCTGCAGCCAGAAAGAAGAGTTGGCACACACCGTGTTGTTAAATTCATGGGCAAAGAACTCAGTGCAAACATGGACCCAAAAGAAGTCCTCCTCAGCAGCAGACAGGTACCAGGCTGCATCCGAGCAGGTCGCATGCAGGTCGAGCTCTAAATGAGTTGCAGCAGGATTACCCGACCCGTTCTCCCCTTCAAATAGTTTGCAGTAGAGGAAAACGGTGAAGTTAGAGACGCCTGTCAAGCCTGGGATGGACTCATTACACGCCGCCTCCAGAATTTCTGTGGAAGCGAAGAACTCTATCTCCTTCTGTTTGCTGTTTCTCTCTGTGAACTGTCTGGGACCTGCAGCTGAGGGTTTAGGAGTTTGTTTCTGTGTAAAGGATCTCTGTGAAGCGGGAGCCTTTTTTGAAGATGACTGAGCTGGAGGTGGTCGTGACTGTAATTTCTGTTCCTGTTGGGAGGGGCAGGAAAGAAACGGAAGGGAGCTTGGGAGACCCGGAGAGCTGACCCCCAAGGCCTGAGTGTTCCAAATCACATCATGTCTTATCCCCCTGAAAAGCAATGAGCAAAAGAGTTATTATTAAACTATGCCAATTTTTAAATTCATAGTCACTTCATTAAAATATACTTACCATAAGATCAGCTGTCTTAAGTTCCCTTTAAAAATGAAAAATCAGAGGCAAATATTATAAAATGGAATTTATTGAGTGAAAGAAAAGCAGCTGGGGACTCCTGCTGCTATAACTGATGCTACAGCTCAGCTTAGCTAACAATGCTCAGGATATAATGTTACTGACATCAATGTAAGGATAAAAGGCTTCACTGAGTCAACAACCGGAGCTTTCAGTGGACTGAATGAGATAAAGATTTTAAAGCAGTGTCACCATCCCTGCTGGACCTTTCAGATTAAACGTGAGATGGACTAATTAAGGTCTTAAATAGGATTTAAATTCTATTTTCATCACTTTATCTGCATGTATTACCCCCCTACCCAACCACCCCCCACAGTTAAGATGTGAAAACTGTAACACAATCTCTCAATTCAAGACATATTTAAATCCAACTTTGAGTTTTTGTTTATTTATTCGGTGCTGTAAAAAAATCCAACACTGTAAGATTTTTTTTAAATCACCAAAGCTGGATTCATTATACTTTACCCTATCACTCTACACCAAAAGGAAAAACAGAACAGCACTTATTTGTTTCCACTAACACACGTATCTCAGCTTCACAAGCTTGGAGGTATAAAGAAAGAAAAATCTTTCTCCACTCTTATTATGACTGAGAGTCATGGGTTCGGCTCTCTATTCTCTGCAGCTGATTCCACAGGTTTTCTACAGGACTTCTGGCTGGAGCCTTGGAGGAACATGGACGAAGATTGAATTTCCGTCTACTGAAGCATTTCTTGCTGATTTGGACACATATTTTTTGACATAACCCGGTAGAGAGAGTGAATTATCACAACATCTAAGGACATACCTGCAATAATTATAGAAATACTGGTACAATTTATTTAAAGATTCTGCTGTTTTTGTTGTTTTTTGCATGGTGTCACTTAATACAGCTATTCTCACTAATGCAAATTATGCTTCTGAAATAAAACCCAGCATCAACAATGTCTCTTCATACAAAAAGGTGCATGAAGCAGTGATATAGTTCTGCTACACTGCACACACTTATTGTGTTTTTTTTTTGTTTTTTTTTAAATGCATGGATGCTTATTGATGCTTCAAATTAAAAAGCAGTGAAAATTAACTTCAGACATATCAATTCTAATCAAACTGTCAGTTTATTGGATATTGCAAACATCACTAATTATAATTCTTTTTATCCTGATAAAAAAAACAATTCTTGTATCAATTATATAATTGCCCAAATTGTCTCATGGTTGCTATAGTGTGCATCCAGTGTTGTGATTTACAGAAATAACAATTATTTAATAATGTTGTTGTTTATTACTTTTAGGTCATTATCAGTAGCCTGACATAAAAATCTTCCCCAATAGATATTCTGAGTAACTCTTCTAACATTTGGTGCAATCTCTGCCATGTCTGCTCGCTGGGATTGTGGTTTGAAGCACATCTATCATACTCACCAACTGAGCAGCGGCCCTGAAAGTTTGGTTGTGGTACTTCCACCAGGCTGCTCACATCATCCAGTAATGCCATGGTAACTCGTGACACCTTCTTTCTCAGGTTACCGTAGACAGAACTTCCCACCCTGTGCAGAAGGCCTCGCCTCAGCCCATCCAAACTCTGCACAAGAGCTAGGTTTTTCTGAGCCTGCTGCCCGCTTCGATCCCCCCCGCCTGAACGAGACAAAGCCTGCAGCAAGAAGCTTTGCATGGAGTCGTTCTCGTCCTCTATTTCCATTGTGTCCGCTTCAGATGCATTTGCTGAGAAGCCTTCCTGCCTTATGGCCTCAGGGGGCATGCTGAAGGGCTTAAAACGTCCAAATGCACTCGGGTTTTTGCCATATCCCGCAGCTTCCCCTGCTGGGTGTAAGCTGACCACAGGCTTCCAGCTGCGTGTCTCAAGAAATTGCAGCAGTTGCTGAAGCCAGCTAACACTGAAGGTGCAATCACTACGACCCTTCAGAGCGCAGATGAAACCCTGCAAACCTGCACTGGCCTGGCCATAAGTCCCACTGATAAGAGCCTGAAATGTAGCTTCCAGCACAGCACTCACTGTCCGCCAGTTCTGAGATAAGAAAGTCAGGATTGGTCTGTGGGGCTGACGTTCTGACAGAGTGATGAGACTCTGCAGGAGCCCCAGCAGCCAGTCCCAGTGTGGACTCCCTCTGAGGGATAAAAACCAGTCCTGCAACTTAATGCTGGGTCTGGGTGGTACACGGCCGTTCCACTGGTTCAGGGCTGCATTGCCTTCAGACTGGAGGAAAAAATGCAACACTTTCTCCCAGAGCTGTTCCTCATCTTGCTCTGGGGGCACATCGTCCAGCTCAGCACCAATCTCTTGCAGATACAGAGAAATATTGTAGAGGAATCCAGAGAGACGATGTCTGTCTATTGGCTTGTTTAACGAAGGCAGGTTCTTGCTAGGAAATAGGGTTTTGAACCCTCCCACAATACCTCTGACCCAAGAGGGCAGAGACTGATCCTTGTTGGTTTCAGGTCGGGGTCGCACGGCAGCTTCTTTTTTCCAATTTGAAATGATCTCTTTCAGGAGATCATCCTTCTCGTCCACTTTAGCACTTGCTAAAAGAGTAATAAAAGGAGACCGCTTGAGCTTCATACACAGAGCAGCAAACCTAAGGAAATGATAATTACATCAATCTCACCTGTGCTCTCAGGAGTCCCTTGTCCAAGTAAAACAACACAAATTATGATGCTTGTGAATTTAATAGCGGCCATTCCTGACCTTTTTTTCACCATCGTCATCTCATGTCAGCATGTGTAGCGAAGAACTGGTGTCACATTCTTCTTTTAATTTATTTCGTCCCTGTTGATTTAGCAAAAGCTTTTAATTTGCATTCAATGTACGTTTTTGTTAGATTTAAAACGACGAGAAAAAGCATTACGGCATTGTGGAGATATTAAAGCTTAATGACTGGGTTCTATAGCTCCTCACCATTTAACACTGCAGGCCTCTAAACATATATAGAGTGAATAAAATATATCAACTATAATCTGGGACTTAATGCTCATTCCTGTGTATAGAAATGGACAGATGTTGCATAAAAGATTGAATATATTTTTCGATATATGCAGTCATGTTAATATATAAAGCAATAAAGCAAATAAAAAGACATTTTGAACTTACCAGTAGTTAGAATCCATTTTTTTAAATTGACTTTCAGCATCTTTCTAACCTTCTTGTAGCCATCACACGGTGCGCTGCCCTCCTCCAAAGTGGGTCTCTATTTCACTATCGCTCTGACTTTCTCTACCTTTCACTGGCCCCCCTCCCACTGGTGACCACTACTGGCCTCTTATTTTAGCTGTGTGAGATCTAAGGCTGTTTGGCTCCTGCAGTTTAGGTTTCTTTGAGTCCTCAAATGCCAGATAAACTCTATTTTTTGTTGTTACTAACAAATATTTTACACCTCAAGGTACGCATAACTCCTTAAACAACCTATTAGTGAGTTTTTTCAGGGTGTGGGCAGGTCGATGTTATCGGAAGGTCACAGCTCTCAGCTATGTGTGTAAACAAGGTGAAAATCTGGATCATATTAATCACACCCAGGATATCTATCCTGTTTTTGAACTGCCCGGAGTCTCCTGCTGACTGATCCCCTATTGAGCTGGGACTCATCCAGTGACACTGGGTTTTTTTTGAAGGTGTAGTCTTACCAAAGGGGCAGGGTCAACATGGCTGTGCAGCCTGTCACTGTTTAGACTCCTCTATACCTCAGTCAGACAAACTTACAATTGAGCCTTGTGCGGTGGCACAGGAGCAGGATCCCCAGCGTCAAAACGCTGTCTGCTGGCTCTGAAACCCAAGAGGACTAGGTGAAAGGACCACCCCCTCCCTCCATCTGCTTCAGCGCTGTGATACTGCAGCCTGCGCAGGGACAATAACTTCCTCCTGTATTATTGATGCCACAGGGAACAGCAATCACTCAGTGCGGCAGGGCTCGATTCACCACGGGAATAGTCAATGAGAAACTGGATCCAGCCCATACCTTCCTCCTCTCTCTGTTGGAAACTCTGCCATGGCAGTGGGGAAATCAGCTGGTGAAAATGTTGTAGTTGTTGAGATTTCTTTTTTATATATATATAAGACATGGCAAACAATAATCCTTATATATAAGGAGAAAAAACACATGAAAACAAAAACTAAATATTTTCTTCCACAAAACAGAATATTCTCTCTAGTGAAAATGTCATGCTGAGCGAAAACAATTTGCCCTCTCACTGATTTCTTGTACCTATGCAACAATTAAAATGTTCATATCCACATCAAACAAATTCCAATAATATGTAAAGAGAGGTTTAATAAGTACAAATAAATGATTTTTAATTTTAAAATACAACACACGTTTACCACAATTCCTTTATTAATTCTGAAGTAGTAACCTTAACAACTGCTATTAAGCCTTTGTTTAAAGGTGGTAGCCCATCTTTTATATCACCATGGTGGAAGAACTTGGCACCCATTTTCTTATACTAGAATTCAGAAAATAAATTTGTCCTAATTTATAACCTAAGTGTGTTTAGGGTCACCGGCTGATGACAAGAGATCCCTCCTCATTTCTTGTTCTATTAGTAATGATAAATCTCCTTGATCCTGAAGTAATAGAGCAGGCATGTCCAAAGTCGGTCCTTGAGGGCCGCTGTCCTGCTGGTTTTTGAGGTTTCCTTGCTTCAGCACAGCTGATTTCCATTGGTAGCTGATTACCAGGCTTTTACTCAACTGAAGTAATCAGAATCAACTGTGCTGAAGCCAGGAAACATAGAAAACCTGTAGGGTAGCGGCCCTTGAGTACCGACTTTGGACATGCCTGTAATAGAGTATCCCCAGAACCAACTGACAACATCATTTCTAATTGTTGGTTTAATGTTCTTTCTCTAAGCTGTTCTTAGTTGTATGTCAGAGAGGTGACGCATTATTAAAGATTTCTACTTTTTTCAAATTTTTTCACAGAATAATCTTCCAAAATCTCTGGAATGGTGTTTTTTTTTTTTTTTTTTTTGGTTAAATGTGAATTAGCTCTGGTTTTCACACTGGAACTCTCCCAGTCGGGCTGTTTCTGGCTACTCTCTTTGTCACTGGCAAATCTTGAACTCTGATCTTATCTGAGGTCTCGGAGGCTTGTTGCAATACTTTTAGCTGTTATAATTTCTTGCTGTGACCGAAAAAGATCTTTTTTCATATTGTAGAAATAGAGGAATACATTTGGATGTTCTTTTTTATATACTTTGCTTTGAGACCCTGTTTTAAAAACTTAAATTGTAAAAAGGAATGCAAGAGGGTAGCAGCATGTTATAAATAACTTATGGCATAGAACACAAGAGTTTAACTGTGCTATTATGTCTGATATAAATCTCATTTATAAAATGTAAATCCACATACTTATGCCTATTTACATGAAGTGTCAGGGACGTGGGATAAAAAAAAAAAAATCAATTTAAAGTATTTCAAAAACAGATTAATCAAACCAGTTTTGAAATTCTCACAATTGTTGAAGCACACACGAGAACATTTTTAGTAAAACACAAAATATTATTAGGCCTGAAAAAATAAAATTATTAAACTTGTAATTAACCACACCTTAACAAATATAGACTATATAAAGACAAACACACTCCCTTTAAACCACGTTCAAAACATCTTTTTATTTCATCAAAGCATCCATACCAGGAAAGTTTAGGGATTACAGTGAGACCGAATGAATGGCTCTGGATGATCAAAATGTACACATGATAAAACATAACATGACAAAATAAAAGAATAAAAACTCAGAGCAAGAAACAAAGAATTTTTTAAATGTCGGCCTCTTTTTGAGTTGATTTAATCTAAACCGTTATATTTATTTTATTATGTAAGGTTAGATTTTACTCATTGATTAACATCAAGTATTGGGTTGCCTTGCTCTGATCCACGATGTGTTAAAAAAAATTCTTCTCTTACTTGCAAAAAACTCCTTTTTTTGCTTCAGGTCTCAGCCACATGGCTCCGCCAGCCTGCAGGACAAATATCAGTCATACATATTTGTATTTAAGTCAAGAACTGGCATGTTTTGTTTTTGAATCTCTTCAGAAATCTTATCTGACCTGAGCAAACAGATATCTTCCATGCTTTAGGTTCCCGATGGCAGAATTTCTGGCCTCCAAGTCTTTCTGTGAGTAAACCTGTTTCGATTAAAGTCTGACATAAATTCACAGGGAACTCAGAAGGATGACCAAATAGGTGGAAATCTACAGTACCTCCAGTTTGTGGGTTAGCTCAGCAACAGCAATTTGGTCCAGGTTAGGCGCTGAGAGCACTAGGTGGAGCTGAACCTGGATCTTCTCCAGACGTTCCCTCACAGCCTGCAGCTCATCCTCCAGTGGCCTGAGAGACAGATCTGCTTTTTCCTCTGCAATAAGAATTTTCTGGGGGAAGGACGATCGCATTTCATCCACCTCCATAAAAAGCTGCATAATGAAAATAAAACGTGTGAAAGTCATTTGAATGCTGATAACATTTCATGATACAAATCTTAACAATCTTTTACCTTACTGAATTTCTGTTCTAGTTCAGTGTGGTCTTTTTTTGAGTCTGTAAGTTCCTTTTTTTGAGGAATTCTAATGGGACCCTGTAAAATACATTGTGACAAAAAACACACTCATAGCAGCAACAAGAAGATTTAATAGATTAAATTCATCCAACGAGCAAAATAACCTTTGCATGTGGCAAGAATTTTGCTCTCTTTTCCAACTGGTTAAGTTCTCCCTTGGCTTCTGCAATACACCTGGTAAGTTCTTCATTTTCCTTCAAAAGAGGAGACATCTCTCCTTTCATCTTCTTCAGTTTCCCTGTCATTTTAAAATGTTGTTCCTTGGATGACAAAAAAGACACGAGGAACAAAACACAAAACAACAGACAAAGGGACCCATTAAGGTTAAAGTCCTTGTATAGTCTCACTTTTTTCAATAATTGGAAACACCAAAATCTGTTTTAATCAGCTTATTTCAGCTTTATCTCTTTATACACATACCTTCAAATTTGTAATTTTGCTGTTGTGTTCCATCTTCATGAAAACATCTCTTGCATCATTTAAGGCTCTCTTTTGGTCTTCTTTCAGATCATTAATGTAGCTGTCCCATCGCAGCTGTCGCTCACAGATGACACTTTTCATTTTGTTGTCAAGTTTCTGCTGCAGCTGCTTTATTTCGTCCTTATTTTTGTTCGCAGTGTCTAATAAAACAGGGATCAACAATCAAGTTCAGTAAGTTGCTGAAATTAGGGTCTGTAGAATATGCTAGTAGATGAGTTGCTCACCTGCCAACAGTCTCTCCCATTTTTCTCTTACTGCAGCCATTTCTTTTTGATGTTTCTTATTAAGGAGAAGAAAGACATTAAAAACGCTTCAAAAACGCCAATGGGATGCTAACCAAGCTGAATGAAGTCTGCAGCAGCAATGATGTGGCAGAAAGTCAGTCTGGGCTCTAACTCCTCAATCACTATATAGTGGACTTTATCGTGAACTCAGTTAACTGACTGTTTGGACACATGATCGCTGCTTTTAGCCCTCCGTTGGTCACATGACTCCAGCTTCCTGCACAGCGCCATCTTTGTCTTCTCCTGCCCCCTAAACAAATCCCAGAATGCTTTGCGAGGAGAGCTCTTGCAAAGCATTCTGGGATACATCTGCTCGTTTAGTGACACTACTTTTCAAGATGCATTGTGGGAATTTCTGAGTCCACTACTTTTTCACCCACTAGACATTCTGACACTCATATAAAAAGCCCTATATAGTGCTCTATGTAGGGGTTAGGGCAGACGTTTGGACACAGCCCGTGTCATACGAACCAGCTGAAGTTCTCTGACAACTTCTTCATATTTGGACGACCTCATGTCAACCAGGATGTTCAGCATTTCCTTGTACAGCTCTTCCTTCAGTTGATCCTGCTCATTCTGCAGCACCTCAGCCGAGGCTATACGCTCTGTTTCGAGCTCAGATATTGTGTTGTGGTGTTCACACAGGAGGTGCTTCATCTTCTGTTTGAAGACCTGAAAGGAGAGATAAATATACAAAACAAAAATTCTACTCGGCTTTTACTAAAAAGTGTTTCATAATGTGTTGGATAAAAATAAACAAATAAAAAAAAACTTTCTTTGGGATATTTTTTTGGGAAGTATGAACCTTTTCAGGTAACAACATTTTTTTTTTAGTTGAGGTATTCTTATATAGTTAAAACTGCAGAATGAAAAACATATAAAACATAATCTTTTTTTAGGGTAAAAATTGACATCTGAGGGAAGGATGTTTCATCTATCCCTGTATGTGGAAAAAGTCCACTTTTCACAACTTTGTTGACAGGTACCTTACCTAGTATGGTTTCATGTGAGACCAGAATGATCAAGTTCTGAACTTGAAATGTCTTCAATTGTAAAATGAAATAGAATTAAAACAGAACTACCACCTCTCTGCAGAAAAAAATGTGAATTATTTTTTAAGACATTTATATTTTTTTTTTTGTTTTCTCAAACTCTGGTAAACACTGGTTTAATTAATCCAAAAGGTGTCAATCTGGTTGAACTCAAGACTAGACCTACTTGACTATTATCATTTGTTTTAGGTTTGATCACCTGTGGGCAGTAATTCCTATTCAACAGTCTGATTATGTTTCTGGTATGAGAAGCTGTGGTAAAGGACTTGGAATATAATCAACAAATATTGGCTTCTAAACAGTGCTCTGCAGATAAAACATTGCAAATGCAAATACTTCAATGACTATATTTGCAATACACCATAAAGTTACAAGAATGCAATTTTGTTTTTCCCAACAAAATTAGCTATATTTACACGCATGAAGTTTTCCTTTGACAAAATACTATAAATGTATGTTTTCTAAATCCACTAAATAAACCAAATCCAGCATTAACTGTGATTGTTGAGCTGCAGAATCTGAGTGTTAATTTACCTTCATCTCTACTTGGTGATTTGCCTCATCATCTTCTATGGCCTTCTCCACAATTTTAAGTTCTGCCTTAACCTCCTCCAGTTTTTTGCTGGTAACTTCTTGACAGGACTGAATCATATCTCGCTGCAGCTGGAAGTAGTTCCTCTCCTCCCTCTCTCTTTCTAGCTCCTCGCGAAGACGCAGAATGTGCTCTTCCATCTGAAAGACCAGAATTTGGAAGAAACAATCCAAACCAAAAGGTTAAACATGGATAGACAGACAAATCATGTTTTAAAACAGAAGTAGAATGGTATGCAAATAAGAAGGTAAACCTAATAAACCCACAAAAGGTGGGTACTTATATATTTTTAGTGGGAATAAAACAACACAATAGTGTTTTGAAACATTTCCACACAATTTTTTTCTAAAGGGTTGTTGTAGATGTTGATAGCTGTAGGAAGGAAGGATGTTCTGCAGGTGTCTCTCTTGCACTGGATCTATTGCTGTTTAACATTTTTTTTTAAAGAGGAAACTCACTGTTGTCCATAATGTTCTTCATTTTACAATGTGAGCAGAATTATTAGGCAAGTGAATATTTTGATCACATCATCCTTTTCATACACGTTGTCCTTCAGCAACAAACAATTAAGTAAATTGGGTGATGTGCATCTCTGTAATGACAAGGTGTGTGGTCTAATGACATCAACACCCTATATAAGTTGTGCTTGATTATTGGGCAACTTTCCTTTGGTAAAATGGATCAGAACAGAGATTAGACGGATCCGGAAAAGTCACCTTGAAACACAATAGGGATGCAGCAGTCTTGGAATTGCAGCTAGCACCTTCATGATGTGGGATGTTAGGGTAACAGGGCTATAGCCATTGAGGACTGTGTGTTGTTTCTTGGTACCAGAACAAGGCAGGAGGTGTGTCACATCACTGTGTAAAGCTAAGGGTGAAACGATGCTGTAGAATCTCACAGAACTGTTCTACACAGGCCTTCAGGACTCTGGATCTGGTGCCTTATTGTAAATAGATATCTCCAGTTGCCTCTTCAATTGACCTCTAAAGACAGATGGTTGGCAGGAGCACCATTTTCTGATTTGGTTAAGAGCAAATGCATAGAAGCAGGAGAATCTATGGCAGAAGTGGAAGATGAAAAATGTGAGATGTGAAAGGGAGGCTTTGGTTCAAAGGAAGGTGGGTTGTTGTTTTGACTGTCGATAGCAGAGAAGGATGTTGAGGGTTTTCTTTAACTGGGCCTATTAAAAATATCTTCAGTTTATTGAGTCTGTCCAGACTTCCATCTGTTTGATCATCCTTCTGCTTGAAGCCTGTTGCCTTCTTCCTGTTGTGATGCATCTTTGCTCTCTCTTAGCTTGATCTTCAGTTGCTTCTGAACTCCTCAGTAGTTCCCTCTCTCCCTTCCTGAATGCTCTTTTTCCTTCTTTAGCAGTTTATTCAGTTCACTAGCGATCCATGGTTTATCATTGGGGAACCCTCTCCTTGTTCTGGTGGGGATGGTGTAATCTAAACTGAGGTTTATATAGCCAGTCACACAGTCAATTCAATTTAGTTTATGTATATAGCGCCAATTCACAACTCATGTCATCTCAAGGAACTTTACAGAGACAGTAGTCAGATTATCTAAAAATTTCTGTGAAGGAAAACTGGTTGATTGCATCCAGTCGTTGACTTGGAAGACATGCTCCTCCTGGATGAGCTTTGCTTCCATTTTGTTGTTGACTCTTCAGCAGTCCCTCACACTGCTGAGCATGCATGTAGGGACAGTGGAGAGGAAAACCTCCTCTTAATGGGAATGACTGAAATCAAAGCTAGATTTTGAAAGCAATATATGTCATTTGTGATTTTTTTTATTATGGAACTTGAGAGAGAAAAAAAATTATTTATCAGATTTGGAATCAACTTGGACTTTATTGCCCAGCCCTATATCAAAGTAGAGATGTCCAATCTGCTATCAATCAGACATGTACGTATGAGTCCTTGACATTTGCATAAAATCAGTCTGAACTTTTGTTTTCTCTGGTGCAGCAGCTGACAAACAGTTTGAACGTTAGAAGTGTAGCATTAGCAGAAATGGTATGAACAAAAATTAACTGCCAACAGTTCAATATCTGGGCTACAGAGATGAAACTCCACAGTAACGTGACCCCAAGTGTTCTTCATAAGCATAAAAACATCAGACTACTTTGTGAGCTAGCTTGAATATACTTAACTCTTAAAATAAAGGTGAAGCTCTCAGGTTTTTTTTTTTTTTGGAGACCATTCATAAAAAAGAAGCATTATGTATTAGAATAAAGCCCAGAAGTTGTACAGAATTTTAAAGCAAGTTTAGGTTAGAAAATTACATTGCAACCTTTAAACAGACCAACAAAAAACATGGCTGTCAATCTAAACAGTGGACATGTGTAGCTGCAAACTGAAGACACAGCAAAGAATAACAATTAATTATGAAGAAAATGCATCGATCTGCAGCTAAGGTGGGTAAATGTTATTATATTAATGCTTCATGAATCTGAAGAAGGAATAAATTGCTAAAAAAAACAAACTGCTGAAAGAAAGACAGAAATAATTAATATCTACTGTTTGAAGGTGTGTAGTAAGTGTGTGGAAGAAGGTGGTGGCTGTATCATGTGGGGATATTTCATTAGAGTTGAAGTTAAGTAGTGCCTCCAGATGCATGGTGAGTGGGGTTAACTCTTTCCATGAGAAGGTTGGTCCATGTTTATGATTATTACACAACAAAATGAGAAAAACATAAAAAAAGATTGACTACTTTTTGTAAGTGGTTGTAGGTAAAACCATATATTTCAAATAGGTTAAACTTTCTTTTAACCATGACTTTTATCGTATAAACACTGATTTAACTGTTAACAATGTTTAAAACTGTGTTTAAAACAATAATCTAACCTGCTCCTTGGACAACTCCTCCTTTGTGAGACCATTTATCAGGGTATGGGTCCTTGCATTTCCAAGCTTGTTGCTTGTCTCTTTCTTTTTGGGTGGCTGAAAGACAAAAGGTGCCTTAGATCCATGTTTTACTACGGAACAGACATCGTTACTTTCGTTCATTAGATTACCACCTAGCATTGTTCGACGGGCGGAACAGATCTACCAATAATTTATACACCAATCTGACTTTAAGTAAACACTGCATTCAAAACAAGGAATAGTTTACCATGTTTCGTGGAAAGTCGATAATGAAGACGGAAAGGCGCTTTCTAGTTTACTCTTATAAATAGCTTGCAGCTACGGTTCAGCTGTTACTAACGTTTCCATAGCAACACCGTAAAAACATAGGACGTAACCTGTTTCTAAGTATTTTTTATCCACACAGCCTACAATTAACCACTTCCGAATAATCATAAGCGTTTAAAGTGCTGATTGAAATCACTCAATCGGGGAAAACTTTTATGAAAGTTTTGAAATTGTTTTTAAATGTGAATTGAATGGTGATGGACACGTTGCTTACGTGATGGATCGAGTAGATTTTTTCCATCCTCAGGGCTACAGAGATTTTTTATTTGCCTTTTAATAACGTTTATGTTGTTTTCACTGAATCAACTTTTTCATTAAAAACGTCTTTTTCTCTTCCTTTTTATGTCTGAATGTCTCGAAATTGCTATTTGTACACAGTATACAAGGCTAAACGTGCCATAGAGTAGCATTCTAAATAAAAAGTCACCATTATCTGACATGGTGGAAATTGAATTGGTAAAAAAAATGTAATTGTTATTTGTGTCAATTATTGACCTAATTCCAGTTGGTTAATATTTAAATAAAGGGTCATTCTATGTTAAAAATCATATAGAATTATTATAACATTAAATTATTTCCTACTTCTTGGCCTGATATCACTTAAATTTCTGTGTTTCGCCAGACAATACGATCATGATCTGAAAGATTAACCTTAATTTCTGATTAATCATCTTAACAAGATCAGAGTTAGCACCCCTCATTGGCTTTGATGAATAGTGATGAAAGAATAAAAGATTCATGGTGTACTGCAGCATTTATTAATTAATACATGATAGTGATCTGGTTTTTTATGAATACACGAACCAAGCTCTGTCTTACATCGGAGATCTGATTGTTCCTTATGTTCCTAACAGAGCACTTCGCTCACAATCTTCAGGTTTACTAGTGGTTCCTAG
>JAUZNJ010051519.1:0-21668 GCA_034780135.1 Jordanella pulchra | reverse complement strand
TTTCTATTTAGATCCCCTCCACAGTTTCCTACCAATTACCTGCAACAGCTGCATATTTCATGAAAAATATCTCACTGTGTTGGAGTTATTTTAGAGCAATAGTGAATTTACCTTAATATGCATGTTTATGTGTGAGAATGATCCAGTCAAAGTCTAGCCCTAAAGGAATCTGTGGAAGGGCTGGAAATTTGCTATTCGAGGATACTTTCCAGCCTATCAGAGTGACCTTAAGCTATTTTGTAAAGAAAAAAAGACAACACTGTTTTTTTCAGTTTGCAGAAACATGCACCACAAAAGATTGGCAGCTCTGTTGGTGCCCTTTATTGAAAGGTTGAAACGGCTTTAAGAAAATCTAACTGAGAAACTGAATAAAATAAATTGCACATTTTCATTTGCAAAACATTATAAAAACATTTTCCCCCTCTGCTTAACAAGTATGCTCTGCTTTATGTTGATGTATCATGAAAAACCCCAATAATAAACAATGAAGATTGTTGTTGTAACTTGACTCTGTATGTAAAGTTTACTAAAAATGATTTTATAGGTGCATCATGTCAGAAATCACACTTGAGAAGCCCTCCCACAGATATACCAGAGATGCCTTCTTGCAATTTCAGTCCAGTGGAATACAAGGTAAGGGACAAAATATGCAGGCATACCTAAGACCAATGGGCAGTTTTGTTTTAAATGATACAAGAATTATCCATCCAAGCGACAAAAGCTTTTAATACCTTCAGACTCGATTTGCCCTGTTCTTTGATTTGAAAATGCAAGATCCAATAAAACCTAATGTCCTGTATTTCTAATTACGTTTAACTGACTCTCCAGGGAATGTCTAAAGCACAAATGATTGAGATCCGCAAACAGAACTGCAACCCGATGACCATGAAGGTCACATACTATAAGAAACCAGTGTTCATCCATCAGGGACACATGCAATATCTGTGGGATGTAGATGGGACCAGATATCTGGATCTGTTTGCTGGTGTGGCCACCGTCAGTGTGGGCCACTGCCACCCGTAAGGGTCTTTTGTCATTTTTTTCACCATTGAGCCTGATTGTTTTGTTGTTGTTTACAGTCCAATTTCTCCTTTTTGTGTATTTATATTTGTTTTTTGATATCTATATGTACACAGGAAAGTAACTCTTGCTGCAGAAAAGCAACTGAGAAAACTTTGGCATACTACTTTTATTTATGTCTATCCTACTCTCCAAGAGTACTGTGAAAAACTGGCATCCTACTTCCCGGATCCTCTGAAGGTACGGTAGTGTATTTCTAGATTATATGTATGTGAATTTATTCTGCAGTGAAATGTAAAATGTACATCTTTCTGTTTCTCTGCACAGGTGGTTTTTCTAACAAACAGCGGCTCTGAAGCCAATGATCTTGCAATGTTAATTGCTCGTCTCTACACTGGCAACTTTGATATTATCACTTTCAGGTCCGAGATTTTATTGTTTTATACAAGTTTTGACATTTTTTGTTAGAAATAACCAATGACACAAACTAAAAGAAAACTGACTGTAAGATTATATTGAAGTTAAACTTCTTCAACATCTGTCAGCAAAGATTAATTCTTGTTAATTTTTCTCTTAAGATAAACATGTCTTTAGTGTTTACAGTTTCTATTTGTCTTTCAGAGGATCTTATCATGGTGGAGGACCAATGACCATCGGTCTTACATCTAACACAACCTATAAATACCCTGTTGCCAGCGGTCTAGGTTGTACAAATGTATGTATAGCAAGGATCTGTCCATCATGTCGCAATGTGAGACAGAATCGCTGTGCTGATTACACACGCTTTTGTTTCATTAGGAGCGTCTTTTATTATTGTAAACAACGTAGCCACTCATATGAGTTGATAGATGGACTCATTTCAAGTTACTTTTATTGTATAGAAGTAGAGTGTGGATCATCAGTGCATAATTGAAGCATGCTTATGTGGTAGAAGGCGTCATTTAAACTCATCTATGAATCAGAAATTATAAACAGGCACATTTCCACTCACTGAAAAGCTTGTTTATTTCAGTAATTTCATTTAAGAAGTGGAATTCATTTACATTTAATACACACAATGGAATACAGTGCTTTGGAAATGTTTTCACCCCCGTGTTTTTCATGTCTTATGGCAGTAAACAGGTCCAGACCATCATATCTTATGTAACTAAAAACAAGAGGTTTGTTTTGTGAATAGCTGCGTGCTTATTCCATGTTGGGGGAAAGAACTCTTTTCCAATATTTCGTCTTTGTTCTGTTTTGTTTACAAAGAGTTTTTCTCTAAGGTCTTGGGGATCAAAACAATTTTTGTTTCTTGTTTTCTTTGCAAAATATCCGTTACACCTTGTCCAAAGGATGCGGTTTTTGCATCATTTCTTTGTAATTGTTGAGTCATGAACCCCAACCTTAACTGAGCCAGGAAAGTGAGACAGTCAGTGCTTTAGATTTCCTCTGAGTTTTTTGTGACCTGAACCAGTTTTTGATTCTGTCAAAGTGATTAAACCAGCGAATCATCCTTTCCCAGGAAGGTTCACTCCTTTTCCCTTCTCTCTCCAGTCGGGGATAAAAGCTTCGGGGGGTTCTCTGATGGTCTCAGTAATGTCAGAAACTCTGCTTCATCCTTGTTCTTGAATTTCATCAGATCGGGAAATGATGTTTTGCCTTTTTGGTATATTTTTCCTTTTGTCATGTGATAGATAAGTTATATTTAACTAATTTCATTTTACAAGTCTTGGAGTTATGGGGATGTAATTAATCTGTTATCAAGAGAAGATTTTAATTGAAGATAGGGCCAGGTGGATTTAAATAGCTTTTCCTTTGATTAATGCAATCCAAATTTCAAGTCGCAACTTTTAGGTTATCTATCTGATGCTGACATTTGTTCAATCTGGAACATGTAAGGGCAACAAAAGAGCCATAAAAATTTTGTAAGGGAGGCTTAATTTTTCAAAGCATATGTGTAACATTTATTTTTCTTAGTTATTAAAGGCTCAAACCAAGTGGTAACCCATGTTCAGTTTCTTCTGGCTGTTTGCAGTGTGCTGTAAGCAAGCCGATGAATGGAAAGTTCAGTGGAGGGACAAGTGGAGGGAATAAAGACATACAACTAATAAAGATAACCTTCTTAGTAGGGAGAGGAACAGAGTTTGGGAGAGATTGACAAGAACTTGGCTGCCGTTGGAAACAGCTGTCCAAGGGCATCAGGTTAAACTCTAGCCATGCCAGAAACAGCAAAAAACATTTTAGCTCAGCTACCATAATAAATGAATAACATGAATCCAATTTTCTCGTTTCAGATTACAATAAGGTTTATATTTTCTTTCAAAAATTAAGTCTGGAGATGAACGGGAGATAATAGATCCAAGCTGCTTGAGGTCCAGGCAGAAGTTTCCACTATCTGGGATAATTTGTGGTGCCATGCAAGCTTCAAGTTTGCTACTATATAGTAATCATGATAAGAATATGAATATATACTTTAAAAACCTTGCTCTATGAGTAATTTTACATTGAATTACTGAAACACAGTATTTCATATTTAATGTTATTTACTGCAGAAGGTCAACATGCGTTTAGCAGAGTTATACCCCCAAATGAACATGTTTCCATAGTTTTATAAAAGTTTCTTCTGCTTGGTTATGTAAGAATCACTGTGTGTGCCTCCCTAACCCAGCTGTGCTGTTTTCCACCAATTAAACAGACCATGTGTCCGGATGTGTTCAGAGGTCCGTGGGGAGGAAGCCGCTGCAGGGACTCACCTGTGCAGACTACAAGAGAGTGTAGCTGTCCTCCAGGTACACAGATAGGCAAACACAAAGCCCAGTTCTCATTAACAGCTTAAGTAAACCATGGCATCATGTCATTGCGCCATGTTTTGCTGGGCAATACTTGACATTTGAGAGCTGGAGTGTTTGCAGAACGTTTAAATTATTTGTTCAGCTTTCAAGTACCCCTTATATTATTATGCTTTATTATTAATTGTCTCTTATTGTTTAAATTTTTGTGTGTCTAAGCAAGGAGTTAAATGAATTTGGTTAAAATATACCTCAAACCCATAAAAGTGAGGCAGATTAAGCCTTGAATAAAAAGTGAGGACCCAGGATAAACCCTTGAAGAGCAGAATAAAGTTCAGCGTCGTCCTGTCGATCATTGACTTTTTTGTGTGTTTAACCACCGTGAAATGTTTGCCTCTTTGTAAGGTTTGTTCCGACTGCAGTCATCTACTAAGGTTTTTAGACTATGCTGTAGGAAAGTCAAATAAACAAATAATTTTAACATAGTATACCTTAAAAAAAGCCTGTTCTCTAGAACAAATTTTAAACTCAAAATGCCTTTTTAGAGAGGGAGAACATGTTTTATTTTCACCATTCATCAGGATTTCCTATGTTTTTTATGCTACAGGTCAGTGTGTGGCGAATGAGCTGTACATTGGACAACTGAAAGAGACATTAGCTACAAGCGTCCCACCTAGAATTGCGGCTTTCTTTGCAGAGCCTATTCAGGTGTTGTTTTATGTTGGAAATAACTATGCAGTCGAGATGTCTGAAATAAAACTCATAGAATGTGGTTTGTTTGTTTCATTTTTTTATCTTACTAATCTTTTTGTTACTATTGCTTTCTACTAATACTATTGCTAGTCGGGTCAATACATTTCCAGAGTACTTCTTATGTTTTTCTACTCTTTGTTCTGTGTTTTGCTTTATTATTTAGGGAGTCGGAGGAGCTGTTCAGTACCCTAAAAACTACCTTAAAGAGGCTTATAAACTTATAAGAGAGAGAGGAGGGATCTGCATTGCTGATGAGGTCTGATGGTTTATTTATGATGTTTTTTCTTGTATAAAAAAGCTAAAAGGAGAATTATAGAAATGTATTCCAATTGATTTATACAACCAAAAATTATAATTTTAAAAAGTATTATTGAAGATAGTTTATTGTATTTATGAAACCTGTTTTATATACATTGGTGTGAAAAAAATAATAGTTCAAATAAGAAATTTTGCCTGAAAACCTGAGCAAAAAAAAAAAGGTAATCAATGGTGAGAGAAAGGAAAGAGGAACAAAAATAACCCATCCAAATCAACATGATCGTGTCTGGAAAATATATTTTGTTTTAACCTAATAACAAGCTTCGTCTCCCTGTGCAGCAATAGCTCCCATTGTGTAATATATATATATGTAATATCGGGAAATGAATGTTTCACTGTGAAGGAACTTTAGCCCTCTATGCTTTGAGGAATTGATGCAATTACTTTGGTTATCTTTTTCCAAAATGTTGTATTGTTGTGGATAGTAATAATATTTTGCCAGAGCTGGGACACTGTGGGTTTCCAACCTTCACATGTGAATTTCACACGCCAGTGCTAACTTTAGCTTGACAAACATTCTGCTTCTATTGCCAAATCAACTCTTATGTATCTTGAGTATTTGATTAAGCCTCTTCTGTATCAAGTCCTTTGAATAAAAATTGTCAAAATTTGTCTACTGCAAATGTTAAAGTAAATTACTGTTTGGGTAGAGTCTACCTTCTGCACGTCTTTCAAGAAAAACATTGACAGGAAACGGACTAAATCTGCATGCGTAGGTGGATTACTGCATGGCCAGACTGCTGAACAATGAACACATCACAGGTGCTGATGGTTAACTTCATTGTCTCCTACTTGACCTGGCAGGTTCAAACCGGATTTGGGCGAACTGGAAGCCACTTCTGGGGTTTCCAAGGACATGATGTCATCCCTGACATGGTTACAATGGCAAAGGGCATTGGTAATGGATTCCCTATGGGAGCTGTTGTTACAACACCAGGTGAGATTACGCATCTGAACATTTATCTACAGCAAAGGGTCATCTTCAGTAAGCTTCATTTCTTCAACATAATATGGTTATTTGGCATCTGAGGTTGTGACTCCTACACATCTGCTTTTCTTTACTAATGCTCAGAGCAATAACTGTTTAAACACTGCTAGATAGATCCCTACATATTAACATCAGTCAGAGACAATGGGAGCGACGAACACTTCACATTTACAGTTTGTTTCCTCCAAATAGTGTTATGTATGTGCTGTAGATGGAATATAATAATCATTTTGTGTCATTTTGATAAATGAAGCATCATTTAGTTAGAAAACCAAATAATCATAGTACAATGAATATGCTTAAATGTCCTATATTATACAATTTTCACTTTATAAACATTTTGTTAATGTAGGCTCAAAATTCTGTTTCAAAATAATGCCCTTTATGATGTAATTTGGGGAAATAACAACTCCCCCTCTATCTGACACCTCCTGCTAGCAGATGTTATCTCTTTGCTCACTGACACCAACCATCCAGACCAGGGGTCTGCAGCCTTTGCTATCCAAGGAGCCATTTTCCCTGAGTCTGCCTAAGTAAAAGCCATTTAGAGCCACAAAATATCACATATTTTTTAGATAAAACACAAGCTTTTTTTTTTAAATATCTGCCATAGGAAATCTGTTTCCATTTAAACCAACAGTTTGTTTTGTTTTTAGCTTTGAAAATAGTAATCAAATACTTCAAGCCAGTTAAAAGAAAAATAGCTCAAAAATCATATATCTGCGTCTTGTAGAGTCATTCTATTGTGAAAATGCAATTCAAGTATTCGTTATTAAAACCAATAAAGCGTCTGAGACTGTTCTTTGTTATTACAGTGCATTAGTTAGTTCTTAATGTCATTTTTAGCCACTATTAATAGCCACTGTAGCCTGTGCAAAGAGCCACAGGTTGCAGACCCTTGATCCAGACAGCTGTCTTTACTGCCTTCATCTGACCCCTGAAGATTCAGTGGATGGATTTTAATTTCAATGGAAGCCTACCTGCAAATCTCCCGGAGGTTTTGCATCTGTGCTGCTGAGCATTTCAAAGAGGATTGCTTCCACAACATTGGTGCAAACAAAGCAGGTTTCTCCTCACACCTTACAGTGAAGAGTGGATCAATACCAACTGTTTGTTAGAAAGCTTTAAAGGTAAGAGGTGGGAGTGACTTTACTGTTTCGGACTTCTTAGTCTGAAAGCCTGTAAATGTTAGCAGTGCAGCTAACGTTTGAGGCCTCGGCTGTTTTGATAAGCGGGTGGTTTTTATAAGATGGATAATCTCATCTTTGTTTAACAGTCTTTTCTAAACAGGGTATTTGCAGTAATTCTGATTGTTTGCTCGTGTTAAATTAGTTTTGTTGGTAGCTCAGTTAGTTCATCACAACAGATATCCTGTTAGCAACTCAGGCTAAATATGAAGTGTGTACTCGTTGATTTGTTTATTGAAAGGTTGTTTAAACTCTTCGGCTTTTCCGATCTCCCTTGAAAAACAGGATTGTTCCCTATTTAAATGATCCATGCTCTGTGTTGAGATAATTAGACTGAGATCTGTCCATATTTCCGATTGAATAAATAATTGTGTAATGTTGTTAACATCATAAATCAACCTGCTCCTGTTATTTCTTGTAGCCACTTATAAGCTGCTCAGAGAGATCTGTAGCAACCTGAGAGCCCTTTTGTTGTTGTTTTTGCCTTTTTCGTGTTGGTTTAACTGTTCAGCCATTTGTTCCTGAGCAAATGTTCAGACCAAATGTTTATCCATCTATGATATCTATGTGTAATTGCGATCCATACAACCTAGAACTACATAAGTGTCAATAATATTCCTTTTGTCAAAAACATAAAGTAAGATTGGTTCCTATGCAAATTTAGATACAAATTGTTAAAAATGTAACATTATAAACTGCCTGTAAAATTTATTGGCTTCAATGATGTCTGTTAAAATATAAATACATAAGGGCTGAGAAAAGCAGCTCTCCTGGCCGCCACCAACATGGTTTATTGATTTCACTCTCCACCTTCTAATCTGTATACACTTACTGTACGTGTTTATTACATCAAGATTGGTTTTGCGCTTTTGAACAACTGCATCTTATTTTCGGAAGCACATCACAGGTTTCTTCTGGAAACTGGGACAGTTTCCATGGTACTTGGTTTAAAATAAACTTTTGCATACTTAAAGATCCTCTCTAACCTTCACAAGAAGTTCTTTCATTTTTCTAACAAACATTTTTCTAGCAAACAGAAATGTAGCACGTCAAAACGAAAAACCTTCTTAAAATGACTTTTTTTTTTTGCATAATGTTTTGAACCTGCTGTGGCTGAAGGTGTGAGCTTGTTAAGTCATTTTTCTTTTTTTTCCTCAGAAATCGCTGCTTCTTTTGCCAAGGGAGTGCATTTTAACACCTTTGGTGGAAATCCCGTGGCTTGTGCTGTTGCTTCAGCAGTGCTTGATGTAAGTAATTTCCTATCCTTTTACCAAAGTTGACTTGAAAAAGCAGAACTTTAAATACTCAGGAACACATAACCTTTCCTGATTACTGATTGCTTTTTGTTTTTCAAAAACAGACAATTGTGGAGGATGGCACACAGAAAAACAGTCTCAATGTGGGCACCTATCTCATGACAGAGATCGCAAAACTCAGAGACAAGTATGAAGTCATTGGCGATGTTCGTGGGAAAGGGCTGATGATTGGTGTGGAAATGGTCAAGGACAAGGTATGGAGTGTGTGACGACACTCACCTCTTGTTACATGTTCTTTTTACATACACCTCAGGATGCTACATGTTGGGTTCAGCTGTATCCTACCTAACCGTTGGCAGTCTATATTTGTGCAGTATGTGTTTTCTAACTGTAGCTCTGCTTTTTTTATCTAGGAAAAGAAATTAAAGAAACTTTTTACTTTTATATTAGATAGTTGTCTTCATGGTTTTAAACCTGCTGCTACATTTAAGGGTTTAAGTTAACTTTGGTTTATAAAACTTACAGTTAGAGAATCATGTTGATAAGAATTAAAAAAGTATTCGCATCAATAATTGTGGACTAATGTGACATTTGGAGGACTAAATCTTCAAATGTAGCTCTGCTCATTCATTTACAGACTAGTAGGGATCCACTGCCTGCTGAGGATATGGCAGAGATATTTGAGGATGTTAAAGATATGGGAGTCCTCATTGGCAAAGGAGGTCTTTATGGACAGGTAATTTCATATATCATTTTCTTTTAAATGGCAATAATATTCTATGTTATGTGAGTCTGTCACTTAAAAATCCAGTAAAATAAATTGTTAAATCTCCAGGAGTGTGACTAGTTCAGCAAAGCTATGTTGATAAGTTACTCTAACAGTATAATTGGTTATCTATCCAGTCACATCAATATGATGCAGCATAAAAGTCAGATAAAGATGCTGCGGTCTACATGTGCATGTGTGGTTTCAGTCGCTGCCTATTAGTTCTCTAAACCGAAAGCCACAGAGGAAAGTCTGTAGTGGATGAAAATATATATAAACTTAAAACTGCAGGCTTGGCCAAAAATTGTGGGAATGAAGGAAGTTCAGGAAGTGATATATTCTAGCAATATTCATATAGACATTACTGTTTATCTTTAACTTTGCTGTGCTTCTTTAGGTTGCAATAAATCTTTATAAAATATTTGTGTATATTTTTAGCCAAGATCATCTTATTATTAAATTATTTTGTGTTTTACGGGTCTTAAAGCCATTTAGTAAAAATCATGTTGGGTATTTTTGCCTCTTCCTCTTCTCAACTCTTATACCTCCAAAAATAGGTTTGATGTCAGCTGATGTCAGCCACTTAGTAGTAGATTGTCAAACGTCTATTTAGAGTTTTTTTTCCCCTTGATATTGGTCAGGTAATTGAATAGTTGTTTGAAATACTCAACACAAATACAGTCACTGTCTACAGTATAAAGACAGTCTATAAACACAGGCAATCTTTATACAATTAAACAAAATTGAAAAAAAGAACAGAACAAAAAAAGGTTTGTTTAAAAGTCAAGCTGAAATTAATGAAGTATTAAAACAACTTCCAAATAAGACAGAAAAAATAAGCATGTTCTATTTCTTTAGATGCACTCGCTATAAATAATGACAACAATATATCACACAAGGAATCAATAATACAAGAAATAAAAGATAGCAAAATAAAGATTAATAAATCATTTATATTTTATATATCCTGTTTCTATAATCATGTCTTAATTCTCCCCTGAAGATATAAGGAAGGTTGCTAAAGATTAATAAGTTAAAAAGGTCAACAACATAGTAAAGAGTAAAAAAAAAAAATAACACAAGAGCTACAGCCTTATATAAATAAAAGCATCATTCATCTCAGAGTGCTAAACTCAAAGGAATCAGGGACCATTGAAACTGTAAAATCTGTTTTCCACGTAGAATCAAGCAAAGAATAACAAAAAAGGGTGATTATTGGAGAGCTTCACAGGTGAGTTAAATTGCATGGCAGCTCCTAGAGGGTTTAGGAAGGCAATTAATAAACAGTATGAATACACAGGGAGTTAGGAAACAAAAATAAGCAGAACAGAATGCTTATGTGCACACTTTATTTTTCTAATAATGGTGCAACACTTAATCTCTCGTTTGTTGTCAACAAAAAGGAGGCAAATGAACTCATAACAGGAAGAACGACAAGACAAACATAAGAGAAGAAAATTCAAAGTGTTCAATTCCAAATAACTTAGTTTAACAGAGAAAGAGAAGAATGATTTCATTAAGTTGTTTTTAAAGTTCCTGGTTACGAGACGACTAAAGTCAAAAGCACCGCATTGGTCATCTGTCTGCGACCCTTACAGTTTTCTAATAAGATGTATTTACTGACTGACTTATTGTTGTTTTGCTGAAGATCTTCCGCATCAAACCCCCCATGTGCATCACCAAGGAGGACGCCGATTTTTTCTTGGCAGTTTTTAACAAGGCCGTCCACAACTACATGGAGAGAAGATGAAAGCTCAATGAAAGGTCACTCAAAGGAGTGACCAAGCACCAAGCCAGGAAAGCTGCTTAGATTTTTTTTTTAATCTTTAATGAAAGCTAAAAATCACTGTTGACTACCTCTATGATTAGTTTTTATAGACATTAAGGAAACACTTTTTAAGGTACACTATCATCAAAAGCTTCTACTTAAATATTAGACAAATATATTACATATTGTGTCTGTAATTTCATTCTGCTTTGAATGAAGTCTTCTAGTCAAACTGATTAAATATCAGAAAATAAAATTGTAATAATAAATCTAGCTTTAGAAATGATTATTTTATGAATTTTCAAATTTATTAGAACAAAGATTTTATTTTTATATTAGATCAACTAATGTTCTTAAGACAAAGGAATATGGCTTTGCATTAATGAACTTACATTTTATTAAAGTATAATGACAATATCAGTGAACCACTTGTTTTTTTTATTTATTATTTTTGGGGTAAATCAGCCTTTTGATATAAAGAGCTCTAAAAATATCCACTAACTTGAGAGATTTCGTCTGTCTCGACTTTTTTGTCTCACTGTTATGTTTCGAATCATTAAACAAATGTTAATATAGGAATGAATGCAGCTTTTAAAGAATATGTTTTATTTATTTATCATGAAGAAGTGGAAAAGTGTCAAAACCAAGATTGCCAAATCCATTAACTACAGATCAGTCCCTAATTTAGATCCAAACGTTGACCAGCTAATCCAAAACCTTTTTATTTTTTTTTTCAAACAAAACAGCCATAAACTAGAATACCATTAAATACTCTAGCATAAATCGCTGAATTCCAGATGATTATTAGTCAGACTGTATAAATACATCTGATCAACTAGAGAAAAAAAAATACTATTGGGGAAAAAGTTTTTTGTTCCTGAGTTTTGGCACAGTCTGGAGAATTGTCAGTCAGAGATAAATGCACATCAAGTCAATAGACTGGAGGAGTTTCACTGTGGAGGAAGATCAAATTCCCAGTTATTTGACAGAAAAACAAAAACACATGAAAAATCTTCCCTTGCTGGTCTCATTGCAAAAATATGGTAAAATTGGATAAAATGATGCAAAGGTTACATAACTCAAAAGTTATTGTTTTCTTATTTCAAGTTTTTCCTTTTAATTTATCTTTCAAGGGAATTCCTGTTCTGTAGCAAACATATAAAAAAAACCCCAGCAGAAATTAATTTTTAATTTCAAGCCTTAAGGATAAAAAAATTAAATGAAAATGCTAATTAACACTGATGTTTTTAAAAGCCGTATCTGAGTAGAACCTATGAACAAGTGAGCCCTCCTATTACAGTTGTTGAAAATCTCATAAACATAGAATAATCAATACTATACATAACATTGTTCTAAAAAATGTATATTCTATCAGAGTATTTGAGCTTATCAACACCATTTCAAATTATAATATTACTGCATTGATTTAGTCGTTACCTGCGTCCAATGTAAGCATCTACAAACATGAGTTGTGGATTAAAATCAATCTGATTGTTTTTTCCTACCAAAACCAAACCAATTAATCAATTTGTTTTCTCCCTTAAGTCTCAGAAAAAAAATTAAGAGACGTTATGTTCAAAAACTAGCTTTTATTTTGATCATCTCCTTTGGCAGGTGACCTTCATTTAAAGGGCAATGAAAATTATGGAGCCTTCATGTGGTCCCATAAAATAACTCGTAAATACCAACAGCCAACATGTAAATTGGACATTAACTTCCACTCACGTCATAATTTCCACTGGAAAGCTGGGAAGATTCTATGATGCCCAAATTGCATGTTTTTCAACATGGCGGACAGCAGAGAAACGATTCTGTATGGTGAGTGCTGAATTATTAAGCATTGTCTTCTTCTGTGTTTATTATCTACACAATGGTTTGAAATATATTTTTAAAACTACATCACCATTTAAACTTGTCGTTTTTAAAATTACCTTTTGTTTGATTTAATAAGATTCTTGTTACCAGTCAGTCGAAAATTGCACATACTTCTGCTTTAAACACAAAGTAATTTCATAGTAGTATATATACTTTCCAGAAAAGACTGTAGACTTTAAGGAAACATGCAAACTTCAAGAAGACCAGAGTCAGTTGGTTTATTATTGTTTCATTCCCATAAAAAAATCTCTTACTCAAAGTGACATGCAAATAAATGTTGAGCTCTTACAACACTGTGTGCTGTAATGTAGGAACATGCATACAGCACATTTTAACCTCACATCCCTTTTCTTTGTTTTCACATTTAGAGTCAAAAGCTTGTTTAAATGGAAATGTTTCATTGAGGTTAACATGGCATCACAGGTAAAGTGCCACAAGCATCGTCTTGTATGTCAAATGGAGGGCATTTAAAAAGTACATTGCACACAATTATTGATTGAAGGAAATGCAATGACAGGTTTGCATTTAAATGCAAATAATTATTTGTAAACGTATGAAAGACAAGCTTCCCTAAGAATGCATCATCGCACTACAAGTCCATCCCCAGACTGTGTATCTCATCTAGGACAAAGTCCATGTCCTGCTTGCTGACCTGAGGACTGATCACCACCATCCTGAAGAAGTTGGCTCTGCCACCATGGGGCTGGTAGCCCACCATCATGCTACCTTTCTTCATCATGCGCTCCTTAATTAGGGGGGCCACCTGTAGGGACAGGTAACAAAGATGCAACTTAAAAACTCAAAAATAAAATCCATAACACTAAGCAAAAGTTTAGAGCAGCAGATTTCTAAATAAGAGCTGTTCTCTGAAAAAGCTGGTGAGGATGTGCTTTAGATTCAATCTGCCTCCAGCTCATTCACCAAAGAAATGTCTTCTTCCCTCAACTGCTTATGGCACAAACCTTTGTCAGAAAATAATAAAGGGCTCACAAATTTGCAATAAACCCCAATATATTGATTATTTTATTTCCATGAAAGGAGACAAAGCTAATAAATAAATGGAAGTGCATTAGAAAACTTGAACAGATTTTTTTCCCAAAACTTAATTTTCTCTTCTCAGATTTGCTATTTGTTTTCACAAAGCAAGAACATTATCTAACCTCAAAAGGTATCTAATCCCATGGTTAATGTCAATATCAAGATGTCATTGTAAAGAAAAAGCAACAACAACAACAAAAAAAACATTTTTTGATTTTAATTAATTATCCATTTCTGTAAAGGTCTTAATTTATCAAACACTTTTAGAAATATTATAATAAATCAGTGAACCACATTTCATTTTGAGGTTTAGACAATATCTGTCTAATTAAAAATGTAAAACTTTCCATCTCATTTTTTTAACTCAAGAACAACAAATAATCACAACCTTTTTCTCTTTTGAAAACAACCCAAATCTTCTATTTCTGGACATTCTTTGATCCAGCAAGTGATAAGCTGGGTTTTACCAAGCTGCTATGAACAAAACGTTTAACTAAATCTGACATTATTCTAATAAAGCAAACAGAAAAACAACCTCTAAGACAAGTGTTCAGTAAAAGCGTCTTTAATGAGTTATGAGGTTACAGACACAGCTAGCTCTGTGTTGGCATATTCTGCATTCTCATATGTCCTCTCTGTGGTTCACATTATTTATAGGCAGTCAAAACTTACCAAAAGATCTAAAGGTCATTTGTTTTTAAAAAATTGCAGCTTTTAATTACTTTGTGATTTCAATTTAGAATCAATATATCAGTAATAAAAGTTTTTTTTTCTCTAATCAATAGAATTTGATCAAGTTCTAAACCTTAAAGTAATGAAACATAAAAAACTAACTGGAGATGTGGTTGGAATTGTGAGCATATTAGAGAATAACTATTTTTAAGTCACTTTAGAGTTTTTTTTTGTAACATAACTAAGAGTATCTCAGTTATACCTAAATGCAATATGATCACCTGTCAGTAACAGGATTTCTTCATTGCATCTCAACTTGCCATATTTTTCCTATATCTGAGGTTAACATTCAGCCCGAGGATGTTTTAAGGAAGTAATTGAGTAATTGAGTGAGCTAATCTATAGACCTGATCTCTTTAAAGAAACGATGCAAAGCTTTGCATTGCTCGAACTTTGTTTTTCCATCATAAATGTAGAAGAATAAGAAACCTTAATGTTCCCAACCAGCATGCTTTACAGATATTGGGAGTTCTCTCTGCCGAGTTTAGGTTTGGTGACACTTGTTAAAGTTGTGCGACTGACGCAGTACTGGGCATTAAATCTGCATATAAACTTTCTGCACGAGTTCAGGTTTAAATCAATACTGTATGCTTTTAGTAAGCAAGCTTGTAGAGTTAACAGGGCTGAAACAATAATTTTAGTAAGGATTGAGTCACACTGATTAACTATTCAGCCTGGATCCAGGGACTGGTCCTTGAGAAAGGATAATTGAGAGGTGCCGCTTGTTATCTTATATTGTCGACAGCACAGCCACCATATGCAAGTATTAAAAGGACAATTTATGCTGTTAAGCTCGTTTCTTTGGCAACATCATGAATGCAACAAAGGAGTCAATTCAAACTGGAAGGATGGTGTTTTGCCATCCCTTTTCATACCGGAACAAGTCAGACTGATGTGGTTAAAAGTGAATATTTCTTACTTTAAAAGCAAGGTTATTATTCCAATCAAGAGAAACTCGATTAAATTGCAGTCTATGTGGGGTTTATTTTCTTTGTGCGTTGGGGGTAGATTTCAAGACCTCTACAGTTGTTTGCACTCAGTATATAGTCCTCATCCTGCTTTGAAATATGCTCCGAGTAGTTTGGCCTGACTCCTCCATATATACTACTTCTCGACTCTACAGATTTAGATCGCTTTGCCTGCTTTTTATTGCAGGTAAGAAAATAACTCATATGAATTTCACATTTAAGAACATTACATACATTGTGCAGTTTTTTCCAGAACTCAGGGCAATCTGGCAAGTGTCTTAGGCTTGGTGGGATGTACCAGAAGCAAACGTTTGCAAATTCAGGCTGAAGAAGAACAAAAAAAGAAGAAGAAAGTATTTTAAAACTCAAAGCAATTGCACATTCAACGTGCTATTGTTTATGGGTAACATTACCTCCATCACCAGATTGAATCCTTCCCTTTTCTTTATTTCTTCTGCAAGATATCTGCCCAAAAAAAAGTACAGTGTTGAACAGCAGTGGGTACTGAGGAAAAGAGGCAGTTTATGAGGCTGGCAGTCAATATAACTATAAACATGCTTGAGGTCATAAGTAGACCATTTTGAAATGGGTATAGCAATAGAAAGTCATATGTTTTGTTTAAAATTAAATTAATACACACTGCTTCAGAATAGGACAAAGATATAGCTTCTTACATGTGAGTATTCCCAAAGTTTTTCGGTTCTACTCACAAAAATGGCCACTTGAACTCCAGCTGAAAATACTTTCATCTCTAAAGCTAAACCTGCTTCTGGCAAAACAGACACTTGAAATGGAATACAAACCCTTTGTTCAAGGGCAACTGGTAATTAGAACTGAAATCAGATGGAAGCTAAGAGGAACGAGGTGGAGCTCCTTCGATGCCAGCCAGATGATGGAGTGTGTGACTATATAAAGTAGATCAGAACAGTGAGACAACCAACCCTGGATCATCTGTAACCCTGACCCGCTGCTAAAATCGGAAGAAAAAAAAAAAAAAAAAAAAAAAACCTCCCGAAAGGGATAAAGGCAACTGTTCCTCAATCATCTTTGAGGCGTCTTAGCAATTAACCAGTCAACAGTTGCAATTTATCCTGAAGTGACACAGCCGTCCCCTGCAGGAGCACCCTCTGACAACATTGCCATAATTATGCATTACAAAGACATAGAGGAAGTGTTATTCAAAAGAACACTTGATAAAAGACTAATGCTGTCAATGGGGAACATGCAGTCCAGTCACATGTATTTAGGGGGTGGAAGACAGTTGGTTTTATTTTCAAATCCGAAAAAGAGTCTTGGAAAATGTAAGAGAAGGACAAAAAAAAAACTGCCATTAGCTGTAGGAGTAGCCGAATGTAATACCAACCAATGTGAGCTACTGTTTATCTGTACAAAGATAATCGACTCTTTAGTTTTTTGTTGCTGTCATAATTACATGTTCAGATTGCAATGCCTAATTAATTATAAAAACATTTGATAATAAAGTGCACTGAAAGAAGTGTCCTGGCATGGACTCTAAATATTGATACCTTATTATGCACACAATTAAAACCTGCATTTTGTTTATAATGTTCATAAACTATTTTCACACACCAGCCCTTTTAACTCCAAAGGGGATAACACAACTTCACTCAGCCAGCCTGACTGTATCCCCCATCACTTCTCCTTAGTCTGTAGAAAATGTGGCCTTTAATGTTAATTTTTCTATTTCAGCCTTGAAATAACTATATTTAATAAAAGTTCAACAAGAAACTATAGAGATGGTTTCACAATGAAGAACAAGAATTTCATAACTGAATTGATATCAAGATGATGGGTAACAGGAAGGCTTTGCGTACTATCAGATATGTATTGGATTAAGTGCCACATATAAAAGAAGCACAAGTCTGTTGTTCTTTTTTTCAAAATTTTTTTAAGTTAAAAAGAACAAAGATTTGTGTCACATTTGTTGCAGTATAACTGCGGTTATAGTCTTGTGAAGAGGGATGTTTGTTTTGCCTCCATTCATTTGGGTAGAACTCTTTATAAAATAAATAGGTTATAGGTTGGACAAAACCTGAGCATCCCCTTCATCAGACGCTTATTCAATAACAGTCACAAGCCTCTTCATTTCTACTGTAGGATATACTGCTAAAGGAGAGCCTAAAGCTATCAGCATCTACAGCTCTTTAGAGAAAGCTGTACAATATAAGTAACATTTAATCTCCCTTAGGGATTAATAGCGTATTTCTGAAATGACTTCAGTTAGTCACTACAAAGCTGAGCTGCAGCCTTTATAGAAGGCCATAATTCCATTAGGATAAGTCATATCCTGAGGTAACAAGATTTAACCTTCCGTTACTGAGAGTTATCTGTCACAAAACGGACCTGGCCATGACAAGAGCTCTGTTCACCCTCTGCTCCAGCTCTCTGGTTCCCAAAGCCTTCCACATTAACCAGAATTTGAAGGCATCTGGCTTCCTGCTGCACTGAACTGACTTGTCCCCAGTGTCGTAGCTCAAATCGTAGAACTTGTCCTGCTGAAATAGGTAGGAGGCCCGTGCAGAATGGCAGTGCTGTAGGAGACGCTGAAGAAAGAGCAGTGTCGTGTCATTTACTGATCTTGTTTTTTTTTTTTTTTACCTGAGACTGCATTTGCCAGATTTAAATAATGAGGTGTCTTATAGAATTTAAACAATAACACATTGCAAATTAGTTTCTAGAATGAATTAGTAAAAAATTATAGTATTGTGGTTTAGAGGATGAAAGAGCCATTCTTACAGTTTTGTCTCTGACCAAGAAAGCCGAGCACTGCAGACAGGCCATCAGCATCTTGTGAGGGTTCCAGGCAACAGAGTTGACTCTTCAAAAGGAAAAAAAAAAGAAAAAAAGAGAGAGACATTACAATCATATCTTGTTATTGCAGGAAACACCTTTCCTTGCTCTAATCTCATAATTTTCATAGCAAATTCTTACTGACAGGCAGCAAACCTCTCCTTCTTGAGCCTCAGGGTTACAAAATTTGGATCACTGCAGTTCTTGCTGAGCGTTGTTTAATGTAAAAGACATGTTAAAAATGTTCAAACTGATTTGCAAGAAAAAAAGGCCTTTTTATATTGAAATTATAAGTACTGGAAATGAAATCTGCCAGTAACTCAGTCTTTCTGACTGTCATGGTCGTTGTGATTTTTATGTTGTCTTGTTTAGTTAGTTTTTGCCATTTTAGCCAATTCCTGAGTTTATTTTACATTTTATGTAACATTTCTTCCCCATGTTCCTGTCTGTCTTCTTCCAATAATTAATCTCCCCTTTATTACTCTCTACTGTCATCAGTTTCGGCTGTTCCTCCTTCCCACACCTCCCTCTGTATACAAGCTCTCTGGTTTTCATTGCTCATCACTGGTTTCTTCCAATCTGCCTCATGGTCTGCTGAGTTCCTGTCTTTAGTCCTCGAAGCTGTGCAAGTTAACTTTGATTCTCTTAAGTTCCTTGTTTATAATTCATTGTGGTACTGCTACAACATTACATACAAAACATACAAATTACCTCTGAATGCCCTTCATTAGGTGCTTGTGCTTATTGGACATGATTACTGCTCCTCCCCAACATGCCTGTTAAAGACAAAAACAGAATGACTGTCTGCTGGCGCCATGGTTATGTTAAACGAATTAATAAATTCCTTCATTTACATCCACATGAAGCCATAGTTTGTATTTCTCGCAGATGTCTGCAATTTCGTCGATGGGGTCGAATGCACCAAGTACAGTGGTTCCTGCGGTGGCGTTTACCATAAAGGGGACAGCACCCTGAATTCAAGCACACATTTTTATTGAGTTTCTTGCTGAAATGTTCCCTGTACATTTTTGTTAAAGAAACCTTCTCACCTCATTTTTAGCAGACTTGATTTGTTCCTCAAGTGCAGAGGGAATCATCTTTCCTCTAAAAGACACAGAACAATTGAGATAAAGCTTGAACTTTCATCATAAAATAACCTTTGAATGAACAAAATCTAAATTTACAATCAATCTGGAAGTAAACTTGCTACAGATATCATTAAGAAGATTCACTGGACTACCCTGTTTTCATAATGTCATATAATTTGTGTGGCTATTTACCTCTTATCAGCTGGGACCACAAATACATTCTTTGTGCCAATTCCCATTAAAGCCGCAGCTTTTGAGATGGAGTAATGGCACTGAAAGCAATCAAAATAGAACTTAAAATGCAGTCACACCTAATAAAAAATACACTCAGTCCATTCAGTCAAGTGGTCAATTTTAACAAAAAATTTGGTTCCTTTCTAAAGTCTCATGACGGTTTCGATTTTTGCTTTTTAACATCTTATGACCGTTTGTCATAAAGACACCACAGAGATTTTTTTCACACATAAACACAGACATATGAAAAACAGCTGGAAAATGTTTAACATTTTAAGAAGAAAAACCTTTTAAAGTAAAATCGGAAAAACACTTGTAAAAGATATATTTAAACCCAAAAATGTGTACAGAATGTGCTAGTCCAGTCTGAAACGAGCTGATGATCTGTTTGACATCCAGCAGAGGCGTTTCCATGTGTATTTGATTGTGTTTTTGTGTGTACAGTAAACTTGATGCATTGCAGTCATGTCTTTAACAGTCAATGCTGTTTTTTCTGCTAGAATGTATGAGGGACACATTATGTAGCAAAAACCCTACCTCCTGCGAAGTGAACACCACCAGTCGGGGAGCTGCAGAGTTGCCATGCTCTTTGATTTCAGGAAAACAACGGTACCTGGCTAGGTTCATTGCGTACATGTTGGACATCGACCCACCTTAACAGGATAGTCACACACACAAGACGTGATGCATTTCACATGTTAATCAAGACATCTAGTTTACTCTGCTGCGAAAAGAAATCACAGAGATTTTTTGGCGTTAACAAATTCCGTGAATGCTTAGAATACACCAGCCACTAGGGGGCCCCAAACTCAGATCAGAACTTAAATTTCCTGTACTAAATGCACCTTATCAGGATTAAAAAAAAATGTTTTTGTTGCAAAATGAAGCCTAATTTTAATCAGTTATTTTACTTACTTTTAAGGTCTGTTTGCATGGGAGGATATTGTGACTGTACCCTGTGTTGCTTATGATACCATTGATTTTGGTATGTTCCAAATCCACGTAATGAATTTGTCTTGCATTGGGCCCTCCAAAAACTAGGTGAAATATTTCCTCTTTATCCTATCTTTTCTGTTTTGTCAGATTTGGATTTTTCAAATCACATTTTTTGACTTTTTTCAGAGACAATCTCAGTGAATATTAAATGAGATTTTCAATTGCTGTTATAGTACACTAATGAAATAAATCTACTGAAACCAGCCTGCCCCGTGGTAAAATATGAACTCCCTCTTTTTATAAATCCGGAGTTAAGCACTTCAAAAAAAAAAAATGGAACAAAGTTTCAATTTAATTGCTACACCAATACTAATTTCTGCCCAATAGGCCTTAGTAGAATAACGAATATCTCTGATAACATGATAAGGTTAAATATTTCAAAAAAACAAACCAGGTATGAAGAGACTGATATAAATTCAACAACAGTTGAGAAGTCTACAAAGCCATTTTAAGGCTTTTGGGTTTCAGTAAACAACAGGAGCAGTAATTATCAACAAACAGAAAACATAGACAGTAGTATTGGCTTCATTTCCTTATGATAAGGTGGTGCCCCATCATGATACAATCAATTTAAAACAAATAACTTTAATAATTTTATTTCCCCATGGCACTTTTGAATAATTATCCAGAGCCACCCAAACCTGTTGTTACACAAGACAATTAGAAAGAAATGTGACACAAAACAAAGTATAAATTAAAGTTTACTATTCTGTTGGGATCAGTTTTTCAAAATAAATGTATACCTGCATTAAATATTCCATCTCCTCCTTCCTCCCAGCCAAGAACCTGTATAATCTTCCTCAGCACAGCATCCTCCATCAGGGTGAAGACTGGAGAGACCTCATATGTATATCTGTGTAAAATGGCATATTTTCACATCTGTATCATTTGTGTAAAATGCAAAATACATATTTAAAAGCTTAAATGATGAAAAATCTCATTTTAACTATGAAAGGGACTCACACGCTTGGTTTCAGGGCCTCTGTGATGAAGCTAGCCACCATAGAGTAGGGCTCCAGCCCCGCATACAGCTGATTGAAGAAATGAGGGTGGGCTGGAAAATTGCACACAGATGGGATAATTCAAGCAACAGTAAGAG
>JAUZNJ010051509.1:0-30316 GCA_034780135.1 Jordanella pulchra | reverse complement strand
GACCACAAGCCGGATTCGAACCTGGGTCACCCGCGTCGAGGACTAAGGCCTCCATACATGGGTTGTGCGCGCTAACCCCTGCGCACCCGGGCTGTAGATAAATTATTGGATTTTTTTTTATTTGTATATAAACCTCTTAAAATTGTCCTTAAAACCTTGAAACCAAATCCATTATGTTCTTCCTGTAGCCTTAATGTACATACCGTAATCAATGCATTTCTGATGAAATAGCATATAATAGGCCCTGATGACAGATATTGGAATAATTCTAGGGATTAGTGCTGTTTTTTTTTCCTTGCTTTCTTTTTTATGAATCTAAACTAGCTTTGATCGTAACTCTTCACAGCTTTTCTTTTCTTTGAAGTCTGCCACATTGTCTTATATCCAAGTCATAACAGAAGAGTTAGATTTTTTTTTTTCTTTCTGTTGAAAACCAATATTTAAATATCAATAATAGATCTACTTTTGGTTACTATGCCCCTGTCAGAAACCTAATATATGATCTGACATTTAACTATTTTCATTTTTTTGTTACAATAAAGAAGCCACCCAGATTTGTGAAGAAGCCATTACCTTCGCCAAGCCATGTCTTTGAACTAATCAACTCAAATTTAGAATTACCAACAAAAAAGGAATTGTATCAGTTTACAAAACATAGTTGCTGCATGTTTGGTGGCAAAAAAACTTAAGTCTGAATTTTTTTTTGGTTTGTTTTTTTTTTTGCTCATCTTTCTGTCCCATGCCTCCTAAAGTCCATCAAATTGCTTAGACACTATTGAAGACTGGTGATTTTCAGCTTACTTTAAAGACATTCATTAAGGTTTGAGTGAAGGGTTTGTCTTAAAGCTCAGTTAAAACATTCCCACAGCATGATGCTGCCACCACTGATGACTGTTGGGTAGGTAATAGGGAGAGGATAAGTGGTGCCTGTTTTTCTTTATGTATAACATTAGGAACTAAGGCTAACCATTTATTTCTTAGTTTCAAAATTAGATTCAGCTTTTTGGCCAATGTGTGCAGCTAAATAAGAAAAAGGTTTTCAATTCCATTTTAGTCTCAATTTACAGACTTTTTTATATATAACTGTACTTTTAGTGGGAAGTAACAGCTAATTTAAAGTAAAATGTAGACAGTATTATAAAAAGAAGATTGGGTTGAATTAGAGAAAATATGAACAATTCTGATTTTGAGCAAATTCCATGTTTTTTTCAAATTTCATCCTGTAGAAAAAAGCTGAAGATAAAATGAACAGTTATCCCAGAATGTGTGGAGTCTGCAGAAATGTTAGCTGCCCTTTTCCTGATCTTTGACATGTTCAAACAGAGGAAAGGTCCACCCTGATGGTCGGCACTCCAATGTAGACGTTTCTTTTTCTTCTTTTTTTTTTTTAGCGGTCTGATATGTGGCAGGTTGTGCTTGAGTTGTCGTAGAATATACTGGCTTTGCTTAATCAGTCTCTCATCTCACAGTCAGGGGTTTTTCCAACATCTTTTTTTGTTCTCCTTGTACCTTTTAGTTTTTAGTTGTGTACTCATTACTAATAAACCAGCTCACTTTGTAATAGCATTAGCTGTTAACATATAGTTTATTGTATGTTATTGTCACTGTTTGTGTTATGTTTCACAGCTTGAATTTTGTTGCCCTTTGAATTAAGGTCACCTACCAGACGAGATGCTTAAATTTAAGGCTAGTTTTTGAAAGCAGTGTATGTCATTCTGTAATTTGAAATTTAAGTTAGAAACAACAAAAATCAGAGATTAGACTCCTATCTATCGCCCAGCTCTACTTTCATGTTTTTTTGCACCAAAGGAAATTCCTCTATTTACTCTATGAAGATGTCCATGGCTTGGACGGCCCAGTCAATCTATTCAGAGGATGGGAAGATCTACACAGAGAGAACGAAGCCACCTTGTCTGAATTGTCTTATTATTACAGAAGGTCTGAAAACATTTTAGAAAGGCCAGAACATGGTTTATAAATCCTCCTCCGGCTCATTAACACACTTTTAGGGCATTATTTGGCATCAGTAGTTAACCTTTTTAAAGGTTTTACTAGAGGGGACAGAAATGGCTTAGTTAAAGAGAATAAAGAGCTGCAGCTTAACACCACAAATTATATATAAAAAAATAATCGAAAAATGTTTTTCCTAATTGCTTTGTCGAAGGGCTTAGGTGAAATACAGTAAGTAAAACAGTAAGGCCTTTAATGCTTATATTAACACTGTTGCTGACGGTCTCTTTACAAATAGTTACAGAACACATTCTTACAGTTCCTCACCCACACTCTTATTTCCATCGTCCTTTCACACATTTAAGGTTGAAAGAGGTTTTGTTTTTCATATATGGCTTTAAAAATTCATCACAAGTGAGAAACCGAAAAACAAACAGTAGCAGCATACACACCTCAGGCATTAAAAATTGATTAGAGGTTTTACAAAAGACTTGATGTATTATTTTGATATGTTTGTTTTGGATTTCGACTGATAAAAGAGCATCAGTTTGTCTACATTACAAGAACTGTATTCTTATTTGTATTTTGAAAGAAGTTACGATGCTGAAGTGTCAAAGTTTGGAGGACCTGTGTCTCAGTATCCAATAGGAAAAGGTTTGGGTTGTATCTGTTCTTATTTGATATCGTATAACGTTCCTTAAATCAAAACATCACATATTTTGCCATCTGCCTAAAGAGGTGACGGGTAATATTGTATCAGACCAATTCAGAGCCTTTTAAAATGTTTTGAATGGAGCTGCTGCACAAGAAATCACCTATTTATTCTTCTTGATGTATCGCTGTACAAAAACCTCTACGAACTACAGTAAATGTTAGCCAATTATTTAGGAACCACCATTTGAGCTATTCTATACCTGAGTGTTTGATGACACCTTGTTAATGCAGCATAAAAAACATTTCGAATATAAAGCTACATTAGAGTCGATCAGAAAATACAACAAAGCGACCAAGGACCCGTTTTTATACAAAAACAACAACTTTTTTCTCGAAGTTGTTGAGATGTAAATATTTAACTTGTTAGGTTACTTAGCAGAAAGACGCAGACACTTTATTTTGTTTATTTATTACAGCTCAGATCTTTACTTCATCATTCATTATTATTAGGTTATATTACATGTTTACCTTTTGTAGTGCAGCCCTTGCTTTAATTTGTTTCCTGGGCTCAATTTCTGAGAGTAGAGATGTAACAGAGGTTTTAATCATTTTAACAATTAGGTGGGCTTGGTAGTCGTATATGACAAACGCTCTTGGCCTGTCAGCTCTGCTTCTGTTTGTTCTCTGAATTGTGTCTTTCCACTTCCACTTAACCAGTTTCAGCATAAGATTGTTTTAAGCCTGTACTGCTTCTTTATCCACCTTCTAACGGCCAAAATGCTCTCATGAAAGGTAGAAACCGTCCGCTTAAATAGTGAAATATCATGTTACTGTACCTGTGGTGAAATATACAGGTATACTAACAGGAGAAGGAACACATTACCAAAACAGCAATGTAGCACCGTTCCACTGGGTCATGATGAACTGAATCTAGATATTTTGTTGTTAAATCTGAAAAGTCATTTCAGATATTCTTGGAGCTGCTAGCTTTACTTTAAATGCACTTCTGCCCTTAGAAGGTAAACACCCGGTTCTACCGGCCTCTATAGTTCATAGTAAGGTTATGTTAACAAAAACTAACAAAATAACAAAAGCTAGGATTCAAAACAAAAATTAAAATTAATTAAAATGAAAAGAGAAACTTGATCTTGTGAAAAAAAAGAAGCTGTAATAGTTTAAAAAACTATTTAAAAATAACTACATTTCAGGAGAGAATGCGCTTAGTTTTTCTTTGTATCTTCATCATGATTCATTAAATGGGATCTACTTTTTCTTTTTTCTTTCCTTGCTGTTCTGCATTACGCCAGCAGATGGCAGTGATCTGTCTTTAACTTTGATTTTATTTGCATCAATTATTTATTTATATTTTATTTTGCTTGTCTTGCCCCCAGTATCCAAGTCATAATACATAAAAGACTAAAACTATAACTGAAATTAATAAAGAACTAAGCATTTTCAAATAATGAAAGCTAAACTAGGCAACAAATGCTAAACACGAATTAAACTTGAAACAGAATTAAAACTCAGCAGTCAAAGCTAAATTAAAATAGTAAAACATTAAAAACTATTTAAACTTCTTATACTCTCCACTGTAAACAGTAATACTGAGCTGTGTTTGGATGTTTACATGCATCCAACCACCTCTCTCTGCTTGGTCTTTCTGAGCACACTGACATGGATCAGTCTGTTCAGCCAGTTACAGATCCAAAATGCAGACAGAACCAGGATATTGGGGGGTGGGGAAGTCAAAGAACGTGGTACATTCAGGTCAGTTAAATTCAAAACCAAAGTGACAAGCTAATTTTCCAGCCCGGTCATGTGAGGAGGAAGAGGGAGGGGGTGGGAATGGAGGAACTAGAGACAAAAAGGAAGGGGGGGGGCGGGCCTTGTGTGATGCTCCATGTCTTGTCGAGTCCATTGTGCAGATATGCATGTTCGTGTCTTTGTGCTGCTTGGGGGGGTTAAAGTGGACCTCTGCTAATTCAAACAGGTGATTGTATACAAGGGATGCTGATTTATCCAGCAGTAGTTTTTACATGTAAAAGCTTGTTTTTTATCGCAATGATTTTATGTGATTACCTGAGATTTTCCAAGGCTTTCCCACATTTTTCAACCTATCCTTGGTATTTCAGTTACTTGGTAAAAGCAGAAACCTTTCCCACAGTGTTCTGACTTCTGCTGACTCGCTATATTTAGAATTTACTTCTAGTCTTTTTCTTCGTCACGTGAAATTCATATTGCAATGTAGTTTTTGTGATGAAGAAATGACCAAAGGAAGAGGAGACACAATAGGTGGACAGAGAAGTTGCAAGAACTTTTGAGTGTTTGTACTGCGGGAATAAAGGCTTCCTTATCAGGCGTTGCTTGTCCAACAGTATGGGCTAACACTATCAATGATCACATACTGTTTTGAACCTTAAAATGTGTTTGCTGGAAAAAATGGCCAAAACAAACCCTTTTTGAATTGGTATCCTTGCTGCAATGAAAACGTGAAAAATAACACAAGAGTGGAGCGAACCCCTTACTGGAGGACTTTTATTCTGATATTTGTCAAATCAGGACCATTTATAAGCAGGATCTCTTTCTTTTTTCTTTTTTTTGCTTCAAACTAGGACAGTCTAAACTTGACTTCTGGTCAGTGGGGGCTGCGGCTTTAAATGGAGAAACTAGTGACATTGGTGAACACACACAAACTCTTTCAGAAACACACACACGTATTCATGCCCAAATTGATGAGGCAGATTTATGACGGCTGCTGGCCACAACAAATTAAGTTGACAGTGATGTATGTGGGGGGTCGAGTGTCACGCAGCACATACAGACCACACACACACCTTCACACACACACCAGTAGTGGCCCCCTACTCCCAGTCCTTCTTGTTAGGCTTCCCTGTCAGGCAGCCCCCCTCCAGCATACCTGCATAATGAAATCCTTGGACTGATTTGTGTTTTTCTTTTTCTCTTTTCTGCGTCCCCAGACTCATCCTGCCGCTAGCAAGCTGCCCCTGAAGGACAGTTTCACATTTGATGACTACAGGTCAGTTTGTGTTGTTAATGTGAACTTGAGCAGCAGCACATTTTAGCTTTCTAACTGATTTATTTCCTACCGTTAATGGACAACATTTCATTTTTCACATCTCTGGTGTGTACCACAGGTGGGCGGTATCATCAGTGATGACGCGCCAGAACCAGATCCCTACTGAGGATGGAAGCCGGGTCACCCTGGCTCTTATCCCTCTGTGGGACATGTGTAACCACACAAATGGACTGGTAATAAAAACATTGTCGTATCATTTTGATTATTTAAAAAAAAGAGGAGGGAAGGGGAAAAAAAAAAAAAAAAGTTGTAGCCCTTTTTAACAGAAGCCCCACAACATCAAGGTCATCTTCTGTCTTATAATGCAAAAATGTCTGTTGGTAAGCCTGATATTGAGACCACACCCTTCTGATTCAGAGTCTTTAGCAATAAATTTGTAAGATGCTTCCATAATGGAAGATTTTTTTTATCCGAGACAAAAAATGCATCATTTGATGAAAATGACTTATTAAATTTTTACAATCGTTACGTTTTGATGCATTTCCTCTCATTCATGTCATGGTAATGGTAAGCTGTGATTCTAATTCTAGTAAATTATCCAATTATAAAGCATTAATACGACCAAAACAATATATTAGCACTACCTAGTGACTTTCTAAAGCAGATACAGAAAGATGGACCAATGTGTTGAACTAGGTGCAGGTAAGATCTGTATTGCCACCATGTTCAGTTTTAATTGCATATTTTTTCTGTTGACGGAGATGCCAATTCAAGCAAACGTTGTTTTTTTTTTCTCTCAGTCTTCTTTTGTTGTCCACAAAGTTAATTGTTGTCCCAGTCAGTTTCATGCATGGATAAATTGAGTTGCTGGATGGATGAGTACATGGGTGAATGATTAGATGAACAGGATGATAATAAAACATGAACTTTCAATTAGATCATTTCTGAGTGAATTCTTATTCTTAATCGATTTGAGGAAGCTTCAACGGCCTTAAATCCAAGGCAGACTTTTCTCACTTTTTGTAAATATACTTTGAGAACTGTTCTGGAGGCTCATTGTTGAGTTGGAAGGCATAACTATCTCATGTGGCCGTTTTATTTAGTAGAAACTGAATGTGTTGGTGAGTAATGTTGTCCTCTGCCAGATAACTACAGGCTACAACTTGGAGGATGATCGCTGTGAATGTGTGGCTCTGCAAGACTACAAGGAGAACGAACAGGTGAGGGAGCAGATGACACTCGGTAGTTTCCGTGCTGGTTATTAACATTTAAGGAATCCTCCAATAACACGAACCTGAATGTCAGAACAAAGTGTTACATATGTGGAAAAAATAGTCTAAAAGCCTTTCCCACAAACAGATTTATTTAGAGGTAAAGTATAGAAAACAAAATTACTTTTTGAGAACAAATGTTCAAAACATTTTCAAATACTTGACTAGAATAATGTGTTTATTAAAAAGGTGCTGACCATCCTATAAATTGGGATGAATGTTTCTAATGGATGAAGTAGATTTTTCTTTTCTTGTAGATTTATATCTTCTACGGCACACGGTCCAATGCAGAGTTTGTCATCCACAACGGCTTCTTCTTCCAAGACAATGCTCACGACAGAGTGAAGATCAAGCTTGGCGTCAGTAAGAGTGAGCGTCTCTACGCCATGAAGGCTGAGGTCCTGGCCCGGGCCGGCATCCCGGCGTAAGTCTTCCTCTGGTACACCTAGCATAACATGTAATGTGGGTCACCTGGGGCTTTCAGACTCCCCACCAGCCCCTTTTCTAACTGTCCCATGTTTCATCCCATTAAACACTACTTTTCCATAGCTGGAGAATATAAGTTAAATGTTGCAACAGATCTACTTTATTTCTCTCCTCCTACTCTGAGTGAAAAAATTTGTCATCCACCCCAACACTTTCATCACCAAGTAGCTTAATCATTCTATCATTAGCCTCGTAATTTTATGCAGCCTTCTCTACATTTTTAATCAGAAGCCTTTAATCTCTTATTGATGACGCTCTGAATCTGAACAGTAGAAATTAAGTGAAACAATTCCCCTTGTTGCACCAGCACTTTATTAAACTGGTAGATTTGCTCGCAGATCAATTTTAAAGTCAGGGTTTTGTAGGATTAAAAGGTCCACTGAGATTGAAGGAAAAAAAAAACAAATAAAAAAAGACAACAACTGGAACTGACCAGGATGTGTTGATTAACAAACGTTATTTCAGTTTCAGTTAATTTGCAGATTTATACACATAGTTAGAAAACTTCGAACTAAGCTCCATGAAATGTTTACTTCTGTTAACCCATTTTTGCCCTCTACTGATCATCCCATCTTCCATATAATCATTATTTTACATATTGAGTGGTTATTTGAGCTACTGTGTGCCCTTTTTATGTTCTACCCACTGTCTGCTAGATTCTCTAACCATTCTCTCCTAAAGCTGGCAGTTATTTCATGGATAGATGTTTTGAGGTAGAGGATTTTTCACCTTCTTTGTAAACCTGTGTTTTTTGTGGAGCCCAGTGTGTTGGAGCCTTATTAGTTTAAAGTGTTTGCTTCAAGGCACTGACCTAGCGATGCCTGTAAGGTAAGGGTAACTCCCAACAAGGGGGGAGTCTGAGTGAGTTTTAATCTTAACTGAACGCCAGGCTGTGGTGATAAATGCCTGTACCTGTGACATAGGCCTGTACCAGCAGGAACCAACAGGAATTCATCATGATAGTCAGTTTAATCACTTAGGGCTGCACTTAAAACAGACACCAATATTGTAAATGCACAAGGCAAAGGCACAATAACTGTAAAATAGCTGTTAATAGACATATAGACTTATTTTTTAGCACAAATGCAAAAAAAACAAACACATATTATTTTGGGGTGAGTTACACTTTAATGATTGCTTTGAATTTAATTCATCTAGATATCCAAGAGTTTTTATTTTTGGTGTTGTTGCTCCCATGCGATATGTTTAATTTTTCCAGTTATGCTAACTAACCGTTAACCTGGTGTACTAATAAAGTGGCCAGTGAATGTGATATTTTTATGTACACCAACATGTTTCAAAGCTTAAGTGTGAGAATGATTTGGAAAAATATGCTTGAATCAGGAATATTGCTGCCAAAGCTCCATGAGGGGGGCGGGTCTGAACTTATCTCTGATGCATTATCAGCTTTCTGTCCTTCAGGGCCAGCATGCTTATTTTTTCCCCTCATACCAGGTTTATGTTTGTGACTGATGATGTTTTATTTCCAGCTCCTGTGTCTTTGCGCTGCACTGTAACGAGCCCCCGATATCTGCTCAGCTTCTAGCCTTCCTCAGAGTCTTCTGTATGACAGAAGGTAAGAAAACACAGATACACACAAACGCATTGTTGAATAACAGCTGCAGGGCATCACCCATCTAACTAGGAGCTGGAAATCTGCTCACAACCAATAAAACCTGCCTCATATCCCACTGCTTCTATGAGATCGTCTCCAAGCGACTCTTTCCTCCACAAGAGACAGAGTTGAGGTGGAAGAACATTCACAAGGGACCAGCAACGCCCCGTCCCTTCCTAAGTTAGTTAATTGATCAAGGCATGCCACCAGATGTTTGGAAGGAGCAATCCACTGTGGGGTTTGCAATATTCATCGGCCTGTATGCAGAAAGGCAGCGATGTCATAAATCCCCCGTCGCATGAGGCCACAGCCTCCTCCTCTATTGCAGGACATATACCCATAATCCTGCCTGATATATTATTCTTATTGCTGTTGCATGTTAATTTGAAAAAAAGAGGGGAAAAAAAACTTGCATGCCTTTGTAACTGGATGTGGGAGAGAGTCATCCTCTGCATGCATAGAAGTGTGCCAACATGTCTTAGCAGATGTGAAATGACGGAGAAGTGTCTTCACACAACTAGGGCACTGCTGTTCTCCACTTTCATCTTCCATCAGCAGTTACCCTGCATTCAGGTCAAGGGGAATGAGCCCAGTGTGACAGAGACTTAAACTGGGATTATTCCATGGAGTTATGGAGCTGCTGCTGTGGGACTTAGTTTGCTGCCATTAAGTTTTTGCTGCAGTTTATCTGTTGTGAAATTTTTGTTTGTTTTATTTTTTTAAATGGTTTTCAGCACCTTTTGGTTTGTTTGTAAATGTTAGATTAAAAGGTAGTGAAATCCAAGTGTGATTGTGTCTTTTTCCCTACTTTCAGAGGAACTAAAGGACTACCTGCTTGGAGATGGAGCCATCAACAAGATCTTCACTCTGGGGAACAGCGAGTTTCCCGTCAGTTGGGAGAATGAGATCAAACTTTGGACTTTTCTGGAGAACCGAGCCTCTCTGCTGCTGAAAACCTACAAGACCACATCAGAGGTCAGTCACCATGGGCCAGTGTTTCAAGCTTGGTCACAGTCCCAATTTGGAGATTAAGGTGCCGTCTAGCTTCTGATTGCAAACCTTTCCAGGGGGACTTGTTGATTCAGTTACATTAGCTTGTTGAAAAGCTAACTGCTCTTTGTCTCCACAGTATTAATAATATTAATATTGTTGTTATTAATGCTGAATGGTTGCCATGTAAGCCAGTTGAGCTGTTCTGATGGATGCTTCACTCCCAGTCAGTAAAACACATTAACACTTCAACACTGAGCTGCTGCTCTTACCACCATTCAACTGATTTATCTTGTTTAATCTCTATGGCTCTAGACTAAGCTTTTCATGTTTTTCCTGTATGTTGGCTCCTTTTTTTTCTTCCGATTGTAGCTAGAGGGGCTCGCAAAGGTATTTATATCCTTCAAAGTTTTCACATTTTCTCAAGCTTTTACCAAATGATACTCCCAATATAAAGTTTGGCAAATTAAAGTGTAAGAAGATGCATGGATTTTCTACTTGTTTTACAGTTAAATTCTAGAAATGGCTGATGTACAGTTGGAGTTCTGTACCTTATGTAGTGTTTCGCTTTCATTTATCCTCTTTTTTTTTTTTATACTTCTGTAGTTCAACTATTTAATTAAAGCAAACAAACTCTTATTCAGATGACGGTCAAAATAGAACTGAACTCTGTAAGATCAGGCTTTTCATTTCTATATGGCCTGACATCCATCTGAAAATTATCTGGGAACATTTTATTTCCAGCTGCTGTGTTTGGCTTCAGCCTGCCTACCTGCCGTGTTTAAACGTCTGCTGTCAGACGTACTGCCTGCAGGTTAAAGAACTTAAAACTTTACTTGACTTCTATAAGAAAAAAAGTAGAAAAGATTAAATTCTGCTTTAGCCTTTACCAAAAGATGTAACTAGAAACGGGGAGTTTATTAGGGTTTGCCTGTTGGTTCATCCATGAAACTCAAAGCTCTATCTGGAGATGTTGATTATTATTATTAAGCTCAGCATTCATGAGCTGAATTTGGGAAAGTGAATTTCTATTTTGTATTTCGGTTAATCCTGTTTTCTGTACCTTCTATCTTCCAGGATGACCGGTCTTTTTTGGAGAAACCGGATCTCTCCCTCCACTCCCGTTTAGCGGTGCAGCTCCGCCTGGCCGAGAAGCAAATCCTGGAAAAAGTGTCAGCGAGCGGTCGGGAGAAACGACTGCACTTCCAAAAGAAGCTGGAGGAAGGTGCTCCGCTGCCACACTTTGAAGAGAGCGACATTGCTTTGCTGGAAAACAGTGACACTGATGCAAAGCTTCCTATTATGCTGCACAAGTTGGAGGAGGTAGAGGAGGAGCCCCTGCTGAATGGGGAGAAGGTGGGCTATGGAACGGTGGAGGGTCAGGTGGTCCGCAAAGAGCAGACGGGTGAGACGGAGAGCGCGTCTGAACCGAGTGCCAATCGAACTGAAGATCTCCCCAAAGAGAACAATGAATAACTGAACCTCCTCACTGCCACAGCTTTAGCTATTTATTTATTTCTGTCTCTAAATGAGTCAAAAATGTAGAAGCTGTAAAATATGAACCGTATGTTCATCCAGCGTGGCTTCTTGCTGAATTCTCAGCCTTGTTTCAGGAGAGGTTTGGATTAAAAGGGGCTTCTGGTGCCGTTTGAAACAATAAAACAGTCTAAGGCCTGCAGCCGGGGAAACGGTGAAAAACAAAACAAACGGTGGCTTTCAGCAGTTTGTTCCATCTTGATATTTTTCGAGCATCAAGAATCTCTCCTGTTTAGTGAATTACCTGCTTTATCCCAGCAGTTTATGTTTTCCATTGACAATCATTGGTTGGCTGTTTTTGAATGACCACCATCACTGCCCTGTATGGTTTCTGTTCTAAGTTAATGGATCAGACTAAAATGGAAGATTTACTTTATTTTGAAACGCATCTGTGTGAATGTATTGGGTTTAAAGCTGCAGTGGTGATCCAGCAGGAATGATCACTGCATGTTTTCGCCATAAAGCCATAAACAGCAGATGATTCAGTGAGAAACAAGAATGTCTTATTTTGTTTTTACCCGTCGGACGTTTGCTTTTTCTTAGATTTTCTTCGAAATGGTTAAACAGTAGGAAACGCTGTTCTGTTTCTCCTCTGCTTTGTGTTCATTGTTGAAGTGAGTCTGACACTCCGCCGTGAAAAGACCTGACCTGAAGGAAAAGGTAAAGAGACTGTGGTTCTAAAAATATTTGGACTTATACACAGCTGGGTCTGTTTGCCATGTTTCAATATTAAAGAGCATATTTGCCAAAGACACACAGTAAGTTTGTGGTAACAGAGTTTGTTGTTTTGATTAATATATTTAGGTTGTATATAAAAAGGTTGCCTTTTAAAAAAAAAAAAATCTCATGTACAAAAGACAGATTGCACCCTATCATTGTTTTTCAAAGATAAAGCCAAATTGGAAAAGTGGGAGAAACTTCAGTCCATTATTGCTTCTTACACTAGATATGAAGTCTGATGCAATTTGCTAGTAACTTCATTTATTTATTATCAGATCCACAAGTGGGAAGACAAAATTAAGAGTTCGTGTTTGATCCATGCAAGGAGGAAGTATCTGTGCAAGATGTATTAACATGGAAATGATTTGAAGAAAAACATTTAAAAGACAGCAGAAGGGGGGAGTGAAAGTGTTACAATTTTTGAGACTAAAAATGTTCAGTCCTGCTCATAAATTTGAAAATGTTTATTCTTCATTTTTTTGCAGGAAAGTCTCCCTGATATATCAAAATAAAGATCACATACCGGCTGTCAGGCATTTTTAGTGAAATGTCAATGATTTGAGGAGCTTTTGCAACTGCAAGACCTTGGAACCCTACATCTGACTCAGCTCAGCTGTAAAACAAGGTATCAGAAAGACAAATGTGAGGCAGAGTTTGAACCTGCACCCAAATATGGTCATCAACAGGACAACAGTGACATGCACAGCAGGAAAGTTACTGTAGTAGGACCCAAAAAAGAAAGAAGCAAGTGTTACAATCACCCAGTCAAAGTCCAGGGTTTCAAGCTGATGAAATGTCTCTAAGAGGTTTATAAAAAGCCAAATGCATGTTCATTATCTTTAAAAGTAAGATCTGACAACAGACTTTTAAAATCCATCGCCTTATGAGGATATGAAAGTTTGATAATAACACTATCTTTGAATCTGCATCCTCAGTGATGCTCCTTGTCATAATATTACAATTTGAATTTTTTATCGGTAGTTTGGGAAAATCAATAATATTACCTGGAGAGGATTCTGTTTTTTTTTTTTCTTTTTTTCAGAACAGTGAGTGAAGCTTTAACAACCAAAACCTAAATGTTTTATTCTTTATAATTAATGCTGTCAAACAAAAAAAAATAGTTGTTAAATATATTTTACTGAAAGTAGTGAGTAAACCAAAGCCTAAAAATTAGAAGAGACAGAAGCTGCTAAATCATAAGCGGTTAATAGTTGGCATAATGTATGTTAGCAACTAGATGAACAGGAATCTAATCAAAATACCTTTTAGAAGGGACTCTTAATTGCTCTCAATATTGATAACTATTGGAATACTTTATTTTTTCTTTTTGTGGATGAGGGAAACTATACTGTGCATTTAAAAAATTAAAACAAATTATAAATGTATACTTTTTATCTTTGCAAACTGATGTCAATTAGATTTTTTTTAATCAAAAAGTCAGTTTACTCTAATTGAACCAATTTCTATGGGAAACTTTTTACGCTATAGCTGGAAATAAAGCTAAGTATTATTTAAAGACCAGAATCTAATCTTCAGTCCCTCAAATTATTTACTCCAGAAGCCCAGTAACTCCCTATTCCAACCACTTTCTTTCAGGCGTAACAAAACTTAAGTCATCTAACCTCAATAAAGATGATCACATTTATCCTAATGAAAGGTTCTGTGCTTCAACTAATTTTACATTTGAGAAAAAGTAAATTAAACATGCAGAACTTAAACCATATGACATTAAAGTATGAGTGGGAAAAACTGAAGTAGCATAGGTGTCTATTATATTTAATAACCTAAGTATTTCAACCTTCAAAAAGTCTTTATACTACTAATAAATCTTATTCCTAACAGTATAAAAAGTTAAAACTATAATAACTAAACTAAAATCAAGCAATATTAAATTAATGGTGTTAGCTCTTATGCATATACAAACCTTTATTATTCATCCAGGATATTTAGACAATAAATACACATCACTAAGTGGATGATCAAATGTTCGATCAAATCCTGATGGATGGAACAGGTCCACCCCAGAATCCCAAAGATTAAACATCCATAACTTATCTTTCTTTAAGTGTGATGCTCTTATCTTTCCTCTTGTGACACAATGTCTCCATACATTTATTGTTCTTCTCTCTGCACCTTCTGCTGGGCAGAGAAAGGGTTTATTGTAAGTATTTCTCCCTCATCTTTTGCCCCCTGGCCCCATTAGAAATTTATAAAAAAAACATTATCTTGAATCATTTAATTCAGAGCAATTCAATTTTTGAAGTGCTATATTTATAATTCATAGCTGCCAAACATAAAAGCCCTTTAATTCTTGAATATATTATTATAATGGGCACTGTGATGGGCAGCAGAGAGCAAGACTTGTCCACTATTGTTAGTGCTCACTGTGTCAGTCCTACATACAGACCTGGAAGCAGCAATCCCCAAAAACCCTGCCATATGAATTATAAACTGCCAATCAGCAGCCTCAGCCAGGTCCAGCTCACTGTGGGGACGCACCACAGGGATGGGATGTATTTACAGGCCAAATGATGGACAGACATGTGCTAGCATATTTTTGTTTAGGTCTTCTTAGCTCCTAAGCTTCTTTCAATATCTGCAAATTGAGATGCTTGCTTGTTGATGGGAAATAACAATTTGTTTCACTGATATCTTTATTGGAGACAGAAGCATGGCTATACTGTGGAAAAGGAGAGAGGGTAAAAACAATGAACAAGCTAACCAATCAGCTTCTGGCTACAGATTTTCTTTGGCTGACAAAAAGTTGAAGACAACTTATAACTTTAAACCTTTTCATTATCTTTTTTTGCCTTGTGTTACCTGAGATACAATTAATGAATCAGTCTAACAGACATGTTACTTCAATTAAAGAGGATTTACATGTGCAAATATCAATGCAAAATATTCTCCCTGAGACCTTTCCTTACTACCCAATCAGATGATCATGGCAGCTCTTTTTCAATGAATGGTGTACCTAAAATGTCTGGTGGTGATGTAACCGGAGGAATCTCATAATGGAAGCATCCTTTTATTATTCAGGAGGGGAAGGGATGGGAGAGCTTTCCTGGCTTAAGGGGTGGGGAATGTGACGAATAAAGACTTGAAGATAACTGACAGATAACGTTTTTCGTGTGAGAGTGATGGTGATGAAGTGAGCAGCCTTCTAATGAGGGAACAGTGGTCTTTTACCTCTTTACAAAAACCTTAGTGGATTAATTCAAGGATGTTTTGTCTATTGGGACCGTCCGTCCGTCCAGTCATAGCCCACAACTCATGACCATAGTTAGAATTTGAAAATATAAAGACAGGTGAATTAAAAACTTTACTTTTCATTATACGTTCTCTGCTTACCACACAAAAAAGTGCAGAACTACATCTTAATCACTCTATCCTTCTCCAAGATTCAAAAAATACTTGAATTCCTCCGCTCTTTCAATGAAACTCATATTCACCTTAGGGGTGTTAATCAAAATTTCCAGGATACTGATGACTGTATCAGAGTCCTTAATAATAACATTTTATTTATCCACTCTTTACTTTTCTCTAAACTGCCCTAAGCCTGTAGCAGACCTCTGTTCTAGCTCTGGCAGGATTAAGTTGCATCAAATAGCTTGAATTAAGGGACTACAAACACCAGAAGCAGTGTATTGTTCCACTAGTCAATATTTGAGCAGGATCCTTTGTGCAATTTCTTTTTAGAAAACATCCAAACCCTCAAACCAATTTAAAGTTCTAGAATGCATCCACTTGTATTTGCAAAGTCTTAAGTTGGCACCACTTTTCATTGACATTAATGACCCATTCTTTACATAAACTTTAACTTGCTCACACTGTGCAACTATGACCACTTTAACTATTCAGTGTAGACTGTACATTACGTTTACAACTGTCTATAATTGGGAATATTTCAACAGTCTTCCAGGAGGGCAACTTTTATCCTCTTTCAGGTTAGGGTCAAATTTATTTGGGACACCAGTCTAATTCAGATCCAGGCCTGCTTTCTTCAGATCTTGGCGACAAGGTTTCCTCTTTAAAAAAGAATCCACAAATGCAGAGCAATCTCTTCCAGCTGGTGCCATTTAGGACACCATCATTTTGTATCCTGAGCTGCATGGACTGAATGAAAGAAAATCCTGACGGGGAACTAATTTAGTTCCCCGTCAGGATTTATAATAAATGCTCTTTACTGGTCCTGTAAATTATCTTCAGAAAAGACATTGTTACTAAATGCTGTCCTCTGATTGGGAAGTAAATACAGGATGAAGTGAAGAACATGCAATGATGGAGAGAATAGAAGAAAAAGAAACTGGACGATGGAGGCCATAAATATTGTATGCATAAGTGTGCTCTTCTGCTATGACCTAGAAACTGAAGAATAGAGACTGACCATGCTTTTTTTCTTTCTTTCTTGCATTTTTCTTTTGGTCCCTCTTTCTCCTCTCCAAGAGCAGGAACATCACTCTCTATTCTGCAGGTCAGAGAGGGAACAATTAAGTGTGGAGGGCGCCGGGAGTCGCTGACAGGTGATGAATGGCCGGGCCGGCTGCAAGTGACAATATGCAGACAAGCCGGATCATTTGCAAATGGATGTGGGGAGATGGAGGATGGGTGGGGTGGAGTGGGGCGGTGGATGGTTTCGAGGAAAGTCAGGGGCAGAAGAGGGAGTGGGAGGAGGGAGGGGGTTAACCCTCCCAGAATCATTTCTCAGCAGCGGAAGGAGGTGGAGGAGGCGCAGCCACCTGCCCAGCAGAGATGCTCATTTGTTAGATCTGATGGAGGCCTGAGGACAACTGGCTGCCATGGGGAATACACTGCAGGTAGCATCAACGCATCACTATGTTGACCAACAGCCACAAAGTCTGCTTAGCTGGATGGAAAACGGCTTGCTTTAGTTAGAGAACTATTCAGTATTACTGGTTCTGATATTGGGATGTCATTAAGGTTGAGCAGGAAACAAAATACAAGCAGAAATGTCTGCACTTCTTCACTTTTGACAATAGTGGAAATAAACCAGCATCTTCCCCAATTTACACCTCTGGGTCTCTGTCCCTTACTCTCCCACATCCAAAGGTTTTATAATTGAACCAAGGTGTGGACAGAAGCCTTATTTAGTCACCTGACATGTAGATCAATCACTTACTTGATCCCAAATACCCTTAACAAGATCAGTCTGCAGCAGAGGACATTTGAGTCACTCACATAAATATTGTGTCCTTGATACATTCATTTATCGCCTGTTGTTGTAAGAAGTCATACAGCTACAGTTGAAAGGATTTATGATCCACAACATTAAGATATTTTTGAAGATAAGCAGGTCTTTGTAAAATCATAGACAAAAATTCAGGCCCTATCTATGACATGGTTGCGGAGGGATTTTTTTAATGCTTTCCACATCGTTGTTTCTAGATGCACGACCTAGTTTGAACCAAACATCACCTTTCATATAAATGTTCTTATATTGACCCCTAAAATACTTTAAGCTGCACATGAGTTCCTAAGTGTAAAAATGACTTCTAGCTAACCAGTTCCTGTGGCTGCAGAATGAGCCCAAATCATGAGGCATCCTCCATCTTGCTTGACAGCCTGTATTTAGTGTTTGTACTGGTAATCTGTGTGGTTTCCTCCAGGCTTTAACTTTTGTCATAATAAGTGAAACCTCTAGAGCAGGGTTCTTTAATTCCACCCCAGGTCTGGTGTCCTGCACCTTTTAGAAATGTATCTGCTTCTGTACACCTGAAGGAAGTTTCTGAATTAGCCCCTGAATAAGTAAAGGACTTAAAACCTCAATCGCTAAGGACACTTGAGTCATGCCGGAAGTGTGTCTACAGTCCCAATAGTAAGTACAATCTGAATAGTGTTAACAGTGAGGAAGGTGCTAGGATGAGGAAGAAAGATGCTTCCTATCATCATTTCATTTAGCATATAGACCTCCTCACATTCCTAACCACCGATATGAGTTATTAAAAAGAGAAACATGTTTGGCACAGTTTTGACTTTTACAATGAGAGCTTCAGTCATTCATTACATTTGTGTAACTGTTTTTTTTTTTTACTTTTTTGGATGGTAGTATCTCCAGTTTGATCAGCATAACTCATATGCATTTCTGTGGTGTAATAACGTCCATAAGGCTGAGAGGTCTCTGGATTCAGCTTACTAGTCTGGAGCTCTTTCCTTACCTTGGATGGTGTTCTTACCGTTGACAATACAAAAGGAGCTTGGAATAGGACGTAGGATTTACAGGGAAGTGATTTCCAAAGAACTTGTAGAATTCTTAGAAAATTTGGACACTTTTGATCCTTTTCAATCTGGTTTCTGTAAATGTCATTCCCCAGAAACTGCCCTGATTAAATAGTCAAGTGACATTATGATGTGTACAGATTTTGGGGAATGCACTGTTTTGGTCCTGCTGGATGTTTCTTCGGGTTTTAACTCTGTAGTTCATGAAATGTTTTCATGTCAGTAACTATTTTAATTTGATTGAAACCTCCTCAGAGTTTGGAGCGAAGCTCAGAGGTGCACACAGTGTCTTTGATCTCCCCCTCTCTGGGGTTTGTCCTGGTTATGGTGTGACGGCCTGTCAGGAAACACAACTGAGAGGACAGAGAGTCGACTAAATCAACTCGGATCAGACCTGATCTCCTCACACACACAAGGGGTGTGCATAACGGTGTGCTGACCAGCGAGCGGTGAAGAGGCCCAGAGTCGGTGTCCCACCTAATCTTCATCAGACCTCAGCAACTCTGACCCAGAATCTCCCTTCTCCCCCACGACCTGCCATCCACCGCTCTCTCTGACCATGGACTGGTCGCTCAGGTGGACACACTCTGTGACATGATGGCTTTGGCACAGCGGGCTCCTGTGCCCAGTACCCTGACTGTCAGACCAGATATATGAACAGAGAAATAGAATAATGGGTAGGGAGGACAATAACTAGATAAAGAATAGGAAAAATAAACATCCTTAAATAATCCACTGAATGAAAGAAAAGGTCTATTCTTGTGCCAATCTGGAAGCGGTTTAATGTCCCCAAAAAATTATAATAGACTAAGAATAAAATGAACATCACCTACAGAAGAGTGATGGTGAGTTCACATGTCAACCCTGAGGATATTCACCAGGAGAGGGCAGCGGCGGACATTAAACTGCACATCAGAATTCCAACTGTTTGCATAGCAGGATGAAGCTATGCCCCGATATCAGGGGTCTGCAACCTGTGGCTCTTTGGACCTTATTCAGTGGCTTTTAATAGTGGCCAAAAATGATAAAGGACCCACTAATGAATTTGATATATTATAATAACAAATACATGGTTTACAGGCTTTAACATGTGTTTCAAAGAATGTTTGAATTGAATATTTACAACTGAATGTCATTGCAAGAACCACAAATATGATTGTAGATATATTTTCATTTTATTGAGAAAACTGTTTTCACAAATGTCAACATTTAATAGAAGAAATTCATGCTTCATCTTTAAAACATTTTTATGTTTTTCCTTATTTGAAAAATAACAATACAAATAAACTGTTGGCTGTACATAATAGCAGCAGAATTCCTATAAGAAATATTTAACAAAAATGGGTTGTTGAGTTGTGATTTATCAAAAGATCACATCATATTTCCAGCTCTTAACAACCTTTTGGACTCATGGCAAAATGGCTGTTTAAATTTAAAGCCCACTGATCTAGATAGAAATCAGGCCTTAGATCTGCTGATCTTGAGCTTAAAGATTTTAAAGAGAAAGAAGAAATATTCAACCTAGTAACCATCACGAAAACATGCATTTTATGCCATTTAATGTTGCAAAAACCTGAAGTTTTTAATACTCTGTTGATAAAGCATATTGTTATTGACTACTGTATACATTATTCAGTATACCTGTTTAATTTCCTGTTAATATAAAAATCTAATAAGCCAAACTCATGGTAGCAACTCAATGCATTGAACAGCATCAAGATGACTTACTGAAGATTAGGGCCAGAATTCACAAAAAATCCTTAAACTAAAGAAACTCTTTAATAACTTCTTTTTAGGTTAAATCTTAGAATTTCATGAATTTTACAATTTTTTTCCCAAATATATCCACAGCTCCTCAAAAACCACTCTAGACATTGAGAGAGCTCCTGAAGAGGAAAAGGTGTTAGTAGTAGTGAGGAGGACTTTTGAACAACCTAAGACTGTTTTAAGCAGAGCTGGCGGCGGAAAACCTGTTTGACTGGTTCACTGCCTTAATCATGTCGTAAATGAGTACATCAACTTCTTTAAAAAACAGACAATTATTAATACGGTGATAAGTTTAACTTTTTTCCCTACAGAGTTAGATGAAATAGTTTCAGTTACCTGATGGGTTAAATGTGCCCCTCTTTTGATGCTATTCTGAAGACGAGTAGGGAAAGTATTGAACAAATAAAAATAAACAGATCTAGAAATGAAATAGTACAGTGTGTTTTTATATAATATTATTTACAGACTGTGGAATTTCCTGAACAATAAAGGGTGACAGGTGAAATATTTACATGAATTCCCCCTTTAGATGAGACAAAGTATGTAAAAAAGCACATGATGGTGATGCGAGTGACCAGAGCTGATTTGGTCTTTTCGAAATTCACTTGTGTGATGCCATCTTCTCACTGGCTTTTTATTACAGCATGTATCACTACTAACTTTAGAGGCTGGTGCACAAAAGAAGAGAAGAACATCCGCAGAGAAAAAGACGCATTGGTCTGCTTTCCGTTACTACGCTTTAAAGTCCACCACTTGGTACCATGCTCCTGGGGCCAATTTATCTTTCACCACTCCTCTATCCTCCTTCCAAAGCTTTGCAGACAAAGAACATAGCAAGTAAAAAAATCTAAATCATGATGTGGATATAAAAAAGAGCACATTTTAATGCTGTGTAGCAACCATCACACACACTTCCAGACCCCTAAAAACAGGAATGTATGGGTTTCTTCTGTCATGCATCGGCTCAAGCTTGGTGTCATGAGGTTCAGGGATGATTTTTTTTGGTCACTTTGGACCCTTTAGTCCACGTTCAAGTTTAGGTGTTATGGCCTACCTTATCACTGCTGATCTTGTTAATCTCTTCACAGCTTCCAAACTCTACGGTTACCTCCCAGCAGTGAATAGGTCCTTTCCAAAAGCTCAACGCATCCTGATTTGAATAACCTAAAATCTGCACCAACATATTTCAAATGGAGAAACTTCTTATGCATTAGTAGAGATATGTTGGTAGAGATATCCCCTTTTAGCTGGAAATCTTGGATGTGCTCCTGGTTTCTAGACTCTGTGCTTACTTTGGGGTTTTATTTACAACAAACCACAGGTCTGCTCCATTTAATATGAATCACTGGTTTCCTTCCAGCTCAGATTCCCACTCTTAGGATAAACAGGTCTCTGGTAAACAGGCTGGTTATCACAAACAAAATTCAACAACTGATTCAAATCTCCAGGTTCTTATCTGATCTTGATTCTCCTTTATGGAACATGGTACCAATTGTGTTTTCCTAATTAACCTCAGTGCAGCTCTAGATTAACCGAGGCTGTTTCAGATCCTTGTGACTTGGACACTGTGTTTGTGTGTTTTCTTGATTTTTCTTTGCCCACAACAAGACAAAGCGACGGGTTATGTAGCCAAAAGTCATGTCAGCATTGGAGGATAAAAAAGACACAAGAGGTCCTTTAACACAAAAGCGAGGATTTGGCTCTGCAGCGTTTGGGACGAGTGTCAGAGGATGGAGCTAATTGTGGTGAATGCAAAGCTTTGGCAGTGCCCTGTTCTCCAATCAGATGCCAACACTTTTATATGTGTGTGTGTGTGTGAGTGTGTAGAGTCAAGCATTCCCTCACTCTTTTGTTTGTGCATTTCTCTGCTTCCTCCAGAGGCTTTGATGGAAAACGGTCTGCTGTCCGACTGCCAAAAAGGACCTGATTTAGTTGTTTTCCTTCTGTTGCAAAGCAGATGGGTTTGGGTGCTTCAGATCAAATATTCAGGACCCCTAACTTATAAAAGTAAGTATTTTAGTTTAGCACTCAATCATTTAAGAAAGTGTTCATTAGATTTAACAAAGATCTGAAAAATCCACCAGTATGCAGTGGTTCTGTCAATGCTTCAGAGGTTTGGTAGAAGACACAAACAGCATGACAAAGACAATGGAACACAGATCAGAGAGGGAGTTGAAGGAAATTTTGATTATAAATAGTCGACATCTTACAGAAGCTCTAGTTTATCATCTAAACATGGAAATAGTGTGGCAGAACTGTAAACACTAGGAAAAGGTAAACAGAAAATATCTACATAAAGTCAAAAAAGTGAATATGCAAAATAAAGCTTAAAGAGGCCTACTGTGGTTTGCAGTTTGCAGCCATCCACACAATGGATAAAGGAAAAATGTGAAAGATAATAGTCTGTTTAAATGAGACAAACATAAAACTGTGGCGTAAAACTGTGGAGAAAAACTACCCAGAACACCAAATTCCTTGGTGATGGCATCAACATGCTGCAGTGGTGATTCTCTTTATTGGGGTTATGGAAGCTATGCAGAATTAATAAAGATCATAGATCCTAATGAGGCTATTTAATAAGAATTGAAAACTGCCTCCAGCAGCTTTAGGATTAGAATCTACATCGTGACGATGGATCACATAAATAGAAACTCAGAAACTTTACAAATGTTGTCTATGTTTTCAATAGTATTTTGTAAATCTAATTCTGTATTTTATCAGCGTAATTGTTTCACCTTCAACTCAGAACGTATAGTGACAGACTGTGAGCTTAAAAATTCTTAATCACCTGATTACTTTGACTGTTAGAATTTTTCCCCACTGCTAAATCATTTTTTTATGTTGCCGCTTGAATAAATTCATTGGTCTTTTTTTGCAAACTAAATGTAACAAAAAATGGCCTCCTGTTTGTAATAAAAACTCACAAATGTTATCTTAAGATTTCCCAAAACTTTCTTAGTTTCTTAATGTTCATCTCTGGATCTTTTCCAAAGTAGCCACTACACCACTCACTGCCCTGAAAACTCAAGTTTGAGAAACAAATATTATTTTAGTATTGTGAATGTTTGAAGCCCCAGAGATCTGCCTTGCTCATTTATAGCCTCTAATTGAAGGCAAACCTAATTAGGACGCTACATATCCCTTTTTCTCATTTCCTCTCTCAGCATCATTATATGAAAATTAATACCGACCAACACATACATTACCCGCTGCTTTAATTCTGCTGGAATTAATGAAGGTGAAAATAATTCTCTTTGAAAACAGAGGAGGGGAGGATAAAAGGTCCTGAAGTGGGAGCGCACACTTGTTTGTGTCATGAGACTTCTGCTAACTTGCTCTAAATAAATCAGTGATTAGCATTTTCCCTTTAAACGGAATAATTCCAACTTTGATATCTGTAATTGTGCTTAAGGGCTTCTGCGCTCCTCTGCTGGCCCTCCAACACTCTTTGCTTAGAACAGAGACATTAACAGCTGCCTTTTATTCACTTCACACTCATTCATGACCTCTTTGCTGCTTCCACTGGATTGAAGAGGTAAAGCTGTAGCCAGGTGGTGTAAAAATGTCAAATCGACTGGTAAAAAATGTATTTGTAAAATGTGTTTCAGTACTTAAAAAACAATATAGAGTCACCATTTAAGATAATGGCATATGGCGATCTACAGGGTTCAATGCTGAAACCAGTTATTGACAACTGTTTAACTGATCATAAGAGTGATCACCTCCATACATGCAGTATCTTTGGGTATTCAATAATGGCGTATGCAGGTGTGTCTCAACCGGTTTCCAAACTGACAGATTAGAAGCAACTGGAGCTAACCATCAATCTGTTATATGTTTTTTTTTAGCGAGAAATATTAATGAAAAGTACAAAACAAGAAAGCAGCTGATATGATTCTAAGGCATGAAGACTAAAATCAGAAATGAAAGAAAACCTCCAGCTCAAGGGCTCAGTTAGCATAGCTGATGACAGAACAAGAAAAAGATTGAACATGCATGCTTTGTTTGAAAGCATTAAATAGTAGCATGATTTAGGTTTGGAAAGTTTCAGGTAAATGGAGCACATGTGTTTTGGAACAATGTATTTTAGACACAAGACCAGCATAGAAGTCTTTGGCCATAAACTACAGCACTGTGTCCAGAAATTCAACAGATAAGCACAGAAACCTCATATCAACCACTGAACAAAGTGGTGAGGTTCTAATGAAATCGTTTTGTCCTCCTGCACAGTAACTGAGCACCTTGCAGTAAGTGAATCAGTCTTGAACTTCCTGGTATCCTAGTCATAAATAAGGGATTGTGTCTCTACAGATTAAGTTTGTCACCAACTCAGTCATCAACAAGACAACTATCCTTTGCACAGCAGCAAATCTACACAGAAAGGCTAAAGAAAAAAATACAAAGATGCTTCGATTGCCTTAACATGTCCTCAAACCTCATAAAAATTCAGTTGCAGAGGACCTTCAGAAAACCGATGCGAAGAAGCAAATGTGAGCAGAAGTCAATCAGCTAAAATAGGGTTTCACGACTCACAATTACGTGCAATAAATGTTGTTCTATAGTAAAAATGTTTTCACACATTACTCCTTAATCTATTTCTGAAGTTTCCCACCGATAATCAGAGCGCTAAAGGTACATAGAAGACGTCTAAAGCAGAGGCTTGGTGTTTGGTTATGGCAATAAATCACCAACAGAGGGTGCTGTTGCATCGCTGGTCGCAGCTCCGAGGGTCATCTTTCGGAGTTCGTCACTTCACCTCAAGCCTTTTCTTTTCTGCTTTTCATCATCAGAGACAGGATCAGAGAAGCACATCGTCCCTTTAATGGATTAAGCTGACATTAAGATTTGATTACTGCCGTTAAAAAGCACGCCTCCATATGGAGAAACCGAGTGGATTCAACAACTGCACGTAATTTAAAAACAAATAATAGTCTAAAATTAAATCCATATTTAATTGATATACATTATATTTCAAAGTGGTTTTGTGTCCAATATTTCAGCTTTAAAATATCTAATTATATCCACTTTTAGTGGATCACGTTCATTAAAAAAAGGAAACCAAACACATAAAGGATGTTTAAAGGGCTATTGTTCAGGTAGATATCTCTGTCATAACAAAGGGCTGCTGATTGGCTGAAAAAGTGGCAGAAGAGAAAGTAAAAGCACACATCAAACATTCCTCTCACAGCTCAAATCCTCTTAAAGTGCACATTTGTTTCTCCCCGCATCAAGTTTAATCTGCCAGCCTGCATCTCCACTCGTAAACATCAATATTAGCAGTTTAGCGGTGAACAGTTGCCGACAAAGTGATCTTAAAACTCCAAAGGACACCTCCACGTCCCTCTAATTAAAATTTAACCACACCAGACGACGCTACGGGAAGAAGGGGGAAAAGGAGAAAGGAATTATTTACCATTAACATAAAAACAAACACGAGCAGACATATATATGCAAATGAGCTGAGTGGTGGAAGCAGGACGCCATAACTCACACTGATGGCCTTTAAGTGAGAAATCACCTCTAGAAAAACGTCCAGTAAGGAAGCGGAATGATGCACCTGTCGCCCATCTGACTAATGAGCCAATCAGGTTGCAAGGACAAGAAGCCCATGATGCTGATGCTGATGTTGGCCCGAAATGAAGAAACCCTTATTCTGTGCTCCAAAAACTTGAGAATAATAATAATAAAAATAAAACGTGCAGGGAAGAAAATAGATTAATTTATCTTTACGTATAAAAGCAGTTAAGCCTTAACTTCTTAACTTCTCTATATGACCTGATGTAGTGAGAAAGGACAGCATGCAGGGATAAAGCCACACTTTAAAATGTCTGTTCTACAGGATACACCTTCCATCGTAACAATTATTGTACTTGTTCATTTGCTGCAGAAATCGGGATGTTTGGAGATATTCTTCTTTTTCAGAAAAAGATCTCTGGAGCTTAGTCGGGTTTGGAAGCTGTTATGGATGACAATAAACATCAGGCCCGCTGTAGCACGAATGTTTTGTACAGAGAAAGAAAAAATAAATACATTTATTAAATGGTTAGGAGGAAGGATTTTATTTTTCTTCTGGTCAGTTAAAGTGACCACGGCCTCATAGATCTGCTCTATCTGACACTAAGTATTTACAGTCAGTTACAAAACCATCCACGATGTTCCTCAAGTTTTTGGCGTCTCACCCTGAAGGGAAGTGTGATGATAGCTGCCAGAGTTGGTGACAGCGACGAGCGCTGCAGTTTCCAGCCGCATTTAAAGCTCTCTATCTGAAACCCATTAAATCAGAAAATAAAAATTTATACAGTTTAACGTGTGAATAACAGGGTCTCACTCTTAAATTCACACCTCTAGATGTTCATTTCCCTCTGAAGCTGATTTGACACCGCGAGGTCACAAAGCTGCCACGTTAACACACATCTCCACCTAAATTAATTTTTCCAACTCTCCGACGACGGTACATTATTACAATCAAACGAACCTTTATGAAATTTGAAAAACGTATTGTCTTCTTAGATTATTTAAATCTGAGTGTAAACTATATCTTTTTCTTACTTGTGATCAGAATACAAACAAAGAAAACAGCTGAGGATCAAAAGACAAGCTGTGTTCATTCTGAATTTAGAAATTGTAGATGATAAATAACAATTACAGCGGCATAATAATTATTAGTTACAGATAGATAACTAAACAACTAAGGGTCATATCTAGTTTGAATAACGTTCTCTTGCATTTAAGTGTTTTTGTGTCTGCACATCCGCAGCAGAAATGGTCGAGGGATTTTTGTTGGGTTTTTTTTTCTGTCCGAGTAAAATCGAGCAGTCACCTGTATTTAAATCTTTGCAGGTGATTAAAACGGTGGTTACTTAGGAAAAGACTGCCCTGCAACCTCAGTGTTCGTGCACGGTGTCCGAGCAGATGTGGACACACTTCGGGTCACTTCTCCAAAAAAGGAAACAAAGAAAAAAAAGGAAGAAAAAGAAAAGAGGAATCCGGTTTACGCAGCGACGCTTCTGCGGCGCGGAGATGACTTGAGCGACTGTGGCCACTGCTGCCGTGCGCGACACATGCCCGAGTGTGTGTGTGTGTGTAAGTGTGTGTGAATGTGTGTGAAAGCTACCACTAGTCGCCCCCAGTGCTCTTCAGTCTCCACTCTCCCTTCTCACCGCAGACTGAACGTCACGTCCGCACTTGAACTTGAGTTTTCTCCCACCGTAGAAGCCAGAGAGCCGCACAGAGCCACGCAGAGCCACGCGCGCGCGCCGGGAGGGGGGACGCGAGACTCCTCCGCGAGCACAAAGAGAAAAAGAAGGTGACAGACCGTCCTCGGACCAGTGCCGGGCTCTGACTGCAAGAGTTAAAGTCTGAGAGGCCAGCGCTGAGTGCAGCGCTGAAGGTGCCCACCACTTGGCGAGAAGAATACTGGATTCCTGTTTTACACGCGTCAGCCGAAGTCCGGCCACACGCGTTACTCCTCAAGACCAGGTAGTGTCCAGTGTCCGGAGAGTGGACACAAGCAGGGACATTCCATAAGAAGGTGACTCCAAAGCTTTTCCGCTCCGCTCTTTTTTCCCCCCTACGCGCTCCTTTGAGGGGATGGTGTGAAAGCGACAGAGGAAAGAGTCCGATTGTTCCCCCCTCCCTCTGCGCTCCAAGAAGGGAGGCGCGCAACCACTTTGGCACCGAGCTCTGAGCGAGCGCCCCGGCGCCCAGCGCTGCGCCACGGCCGGTGACCGCAAAGCGCAACAGCCGCTGCCCACCCAGGACAGATACACCGCGCAGGGGCCAGTCCACGGCTCGCACCTGGGGCCGGTGCGAAGCGGTCAGCTGGGGGTGACCAGTGATTTTTGGGGCCAGTTTGGCCATTCAGAGCAGCGGCAGACACAGGAAGAGAAGAAGACGGAGGAGAAGGAGGAGGAGAGCCGACCTTTTCTGAGCAGCTCTCCGGGCGATGCCAATATAAATGCCAGGGCGATGTCCCGACGCAAGCAGGGGAACCCGCAGCACCTGTCCCAGAGAGAAATAACGCGTAAGTTCCCCAGTATCAAATCTCACTTTCTCACATTACGATGTTTTTTTTTTCCTTTTCTCTGCGTATTCAAAATCTAGATTTTCAGATTTTGAGCAAAAAGTTTTGCGAAGAGGTTTTTTTTACCTTATGTAGGAGTAATAATTAGTTACTTTGTCAAATGTACTTATTTTATCTGCTTGGTGTTTAAATAACACGCTGTCAATTGAGCTCAAATGTGAGCAGCTGGAAGAGCCGCGCACGGAGGAGACGGAGGTCCGTCCCGAGTCAAGATCAGGGCTCCGCTCCTCGCTTGCTTTAGACTTACGCTCAGTTGAGCAGAGAAACATGCAGTTTAGATACACAGACTGTTTAGTCCACCAGGTACTTTTATTTCTCCTTTTTATACGCAGGCTACATGCACTTTGGTACCGTTTCTTGTTTTATTTTTTAACTGGAGCAAATAGCTTGATGAATTTTTGGTTAAAACAGAATTAACTAATATAACTTTGCAAACAAAAAGCAAAACAAAAACACCTCTGTCTTTAAAAAAGAGAGATTAAATAAACACAGATACAACGCTGTGTGAATTTTTACCTCATTACTTAATCTGTCCCATCCAGGTGCTTTTAATGCTCATTTTTGACTATAACATATACTCGATTTGGATTAGAAAAAAATAAAAACGGGGGGCTTTTTTAAGGGAAAAGCAAAATCTAGAATGCAAAGTTATCTTTAAAAGGGGACATATTAATTGAATTGCATCAATTTAATATTCAATTTTAATTTCTCAAGTGACATTCCTCCATGACGTTTTAATTCTTTAAATCAAACCTTAGACCTAAACAGTTTTGAATTTTTGCGGCTTTTGATGGTTTGGGCACTTTTTTACTCTCAAACATCTCAGCCTGGCCTCGGACCAGCTTTCCGGCTGATGCATCCTGACAGGTAACACGCACTGATGGAGCTGAAGTGATTTAACCAACTTCTCACACTTAATAAGGAAGTCAGATATGTTTAACTCATGTCTATTCTAAAACTCACCTTTGTTTTTTTAGGTCTGTCAGCATGCATAGAAAAAGAAAACATGATTTTAACTGGTTGTTTTTATTTTAAACTAAGCTCTGTTTTCTGAAAGAGTCGCAGATTTCCTCTCCCAGAGGCCTGCGGAGCATCACTTGGTGCGCTCTGCAAGTTTCTCGGAGAACTGAAAAAGGGGATGTGATGTATGAAGTCAGGTGGAACAAAGGATTACAAGTTTATAAGTGAGCTTCCTGTTTGCACAGTTCCTCAGGGTGCAGGTCGGTCGGACGCCTATGATTTATCCACGTTCAGGCAGCTGAAAGGTGCGACGTTTTGTAATTTATGTGCAGGAAAAATCGTAGACTGCATATTAAGCGAGATGGAGGACGTCCATACTCACTACTCCCCAAAACAAAACATAACAAACAAACAAACAAACAAAACACACATTACTCCTCTTGAGCTCTCATGCGTCAAAATCCATCAGATGTGGAATTGAATCCGCAGCTTTTTACGCAAAATCTAGCAGAACACACTTAAAATAGCTTATTGTTATCTGAATGCTGCATTAGGAAAGATTGTGTGGAGAAGTGAAGCTAAACTTTAAAACAAAGTTTGGCTATAAAGCGCTTACATAGATGATGCTTTGCTAAACGAGTTTTTCTTTTCACCTTGACGCGTGACAGCCTTTTATTTTTAAACTAAGTAATGGATTGGTCCTGGAACTAACTGAAGAATAAATCCGAGGAATAATTTGCATGTTTATCGTCTCCGACAAACTGCTCTGCACATTTTCACATCAAGCAAAAGAAAATATCAAATCGGAGTAAAAAAAAATAAATAAAACTAAACAAATCTCCTGATCTTAAACAGAGTTTATTTCTCTGAGACAAAAAAGAATGAGTTGAAATTTGTTGTTCGAAATTCGTTTGACTTGATGCACGGTGAACTAAAAAAGAAAGAAAGAAAGAAAGAAAGAAAGAAAGAAAGAAAGAAAGAAAGAAAGAAAGAAAGAAAGAAAGAAAGAA